>JBBYHQ010310262.1:0-17422 GCA_038382645.1 Spergularia azorica | reverse complement strand
ATTTTTATATTACACATATAATATAAACTTGAATTAAACCGTCATATATAATAAATTTTGTTGTACATACGTTTTACCCTCGATCAAACAAGTAAAAACACACATCTTAATCCAGTTCACAACTAAATAAAAATTACAACGAATCTCAACCCTCAATTTAATCCAATCAACGGCTCATACTCCTCATTAGCCCCTCACACGGATCACCCTTCACAGCTGTCCGATCATTCACATTAAATCTTAACCATTCATTAAATCACACACATCTATTTTTTTTTTTTTTTGGCAGAGGCAGTGCCCGAGCACTGGCCCGCTCGGCATTAGCCCGGTCAAAGCACTGGCGGACTAGTGCCAGTGCCCAGAAATTCGAGCCCTGGCACTAGCGCGGGTACCTAGTGCTAGTGCCAGTGCTCGACTTTCTGGGCACTAGCCCGGCCCAGCACGGCCCGTGGCCAGCTCTAGCTAATATCATAGTAGTATAGTAACTTCTTACCCTAGTGACGCTATTTCAACCTAATACTATATATTAAAACTGAAACCAAGTATTTTCTAGAAGGACACTTGGCATTCATTAATTAGATAGAACATAAAAATATCATTAAATACAATTTTCGGTTAGAATATGGTAATCAATTATCATAAAGTAGTATAGTATTATCTAATATATGGAAAATAAGCATTATAGTAATTTATTAGAATTAAGATAAGCCAACATTCTCTTATAAAACGAGTATAAACAATATAAATACATAACCCGTGCGTGGCACGGGCATGCAAACTAGTTGTATTAGATTCCCAATTTCATATTTTTATTCTATTTTTAAATAGGGACTTCTATTTTCTACAAAGGACCTTATATGTTTAAGGGGTAGCATTTTTTTTTTTTTTTTTTTTTTTTTTTTTGTAAAAATGGTAATCTTTTTATTCATCCATGAAGGGTAATAAAAAGACAGAATTTTACAAAAAAAAGAGCGTCCACTAGCTAATTAACCTTCCTACTCTCTATTAAGACAATCAACAATCTCATTATGGAGACAATCCTTAGACATTGCTAACAATCTAATACTAACAATCTCCTTAATTCTTTTAATAATCTGACATTCCTCTTGCTCCTTATCCTCGAAAATTCTAGCATTTCTCTCACTCCAAATCATGTAATTAGTTGCTGCTAAACTCACACAGTTCCAGGCAAAATGACAGTGCTTTTTCCCTCTTCTACTTGAGCTCCATCTCAGTTCCCTTCTCAAACTCCATGCATTTCTCCTGATGCCAACCCATTCTAGCATTGCTTGCCATATTCTCTTTGAGTAATCACAATTAAAGAACAGGTGCTCTGCACTTTCCAGACTACATTTGCAGAGGATGCATCTGTTCACAATCATTATTCCCCTCTTACTCAGGTTGTCAATTGTTGGGAGGCTATTCTGCACAGCTAAGTTTGCCAAGAATCTGTGCCTAGGAAGATTTGCAGCATTTCATACCACTTTACTCCATCTGTTCTTGCTTCTCCTAGTTCTGAAAAAGTCATAGGCTAACTTCACTTGAAATTTACCTCATTTTTTCCAAGATTTTAGCTCAATATCAGCCATACTCTTATTTCATGCTTTCATCAACATTTCATCTTTCACCTTTAGGATTCCTCTCCAGCTTTCTGCATCCTTTCCATTATACTCAACATCCCCAGATATTTTTATCCTGGATACAGTAAGCTTTTATCCATTCTATCCACATGCCTTTTTGCTTAGTTTCTATCCTCCAAAGCCACTTTGCCATTAAAGCTTTGTTCCAGGCCAGCACTTCTTTGATACCAAGACCACCCTCTGTTTTGGGAGCACAGAGACTATTCCAGCTTTTGTATGTAAGTTTCCTCCTGCCCTCCTCTATAGTCCATAGATAATTTCTGCAGTTTTTATCAATCAACTGTACAATATGCTTTGGGAGGATAAAACTTGAGCTCCAAAAGTTTTCAATACCGAAGATGACAGCATTGATCAACTCCACTTTCCTTGCATATGACAGCAAGTTTGCAGACCATCCACTAATACTGCTTTTGATCCTGCTAATCAAAGAAGTATACATATCTGCCACCAATCTCCCCAGATTTAAAGGCAATCCTAAGTATCTAAAAGGAAATTTGCCTTCAGAGAATCCATTATCCTTAATAATTTTGGCTTTTACATCATCTGACACACCCCCAAAATAGATGTCTGTCTTTGTAGGATTTGCAGCCAATCCTGAAATGCCTGCAAAATCTTCTAGACATTTAGTTGCAGCAAGAACTGAGGGAGCATCTCCCCTTGTGAAGATCATCAGGTCATCTGCAAACACCATGTGTGTTAGCTTAACCCTAGAACACTTGGGGTGATATGAAAATTGAGTCATTTTTGGCATCTCTCTTAGGTATCTAGACATCACTTCCATGCCTAACACAAACAGGAAGGGAGATAGTGGGTCTCCCTGCCTAACACCACTTTTCCCTTTGAAAAACCCTCTTGTTTCACTATTTATCTTAATAATGAAACATGTTGAGCTGATGCAACCCATAATCCATCCTATGAACTGCTGAGGAAACTCCATACCTATCAGCGTATTCTCAATGAATTTCCAGTTAAGGAATCAAAAGCTTTTTTGATATCAACCTTAATTAGGCATCTTGGAGATATGTTTTTCCTCTTGTACCCCTTGATCAGGCCCTGTGAAACCATGATGTTCTCAAAAATGTTTCTGTTTTGAACAAAAGCTGATTGTTCTTTACCAATCACCTCTGGCAACACACACTTCATTCTATTACCAAGGACTTTGCTAATCACTTTGTAAATTGTAGTACAGCAAGAAATAGGCATGTATTCAGTTACAGAGGAAGCATTGTCTTTCTTGGAATCAGAGCAATAATAGTTGCATTTGCCTGCTTTGGAAGTTTACTTTTCATGAATAAGTCCTCCACTGCTGAGCAAAGATCCTCCCCTACTGTCTCCCAAGACTCCTGAAAAAACCCTGCTGAAAAACCATCCTGACCGAGACTTTTGTCAGGGTGAATTTCAAACAAAACTTTTTTAATTTCCTTTCTATCCACAAATTTGCTTAGATAAGGCTTCTAGTGCTCAGAATTCTTGCTTCCTTTGGAAAAGAAAGTAATATCCATTTCTTTTACTGGTTTTTCCTTACCTAGCAGACTTATATAAAAACCAATAAAGCCCTTACAAATTCCATCTTGATCAGTGAAAACTTTGCCCTCCTTATCAGCTACTTTCCCAATCATACTATGACTTTTTCTAACTGCATTTCTTGCATAAAAATATTTAGAATTACAGTCAGAATGCTTGATATCCATTACTTTTGCTCTTTGTTGCAACATACTTAATTCAGCCTTTTTAAATTTGCAATACTCAATTTTTGCTGATTCCTCCATTTCCTGCAAGTTTCCATCCATAGGGCTATCTTTCAATTTGTTTTGGATCTTCTCCAACTGTTCTTTGCAAGCCTTGACTTTATCAGGTAGATTGGAATAGTACTTCTTATGCAGATTTCGCAAAGCATGTTTGACCCTTTTCAGTTTGCCAAAAAGTCTGTGCATGGGAGTTCCTCCAATTCTTCCTTTCCAAGCATTTTCAACAGTCATCTTATATTGTGGGTGTTCAGCCCAACAATTTAGATACCTGAAGGATTTTGTTATCTTTCCCTCCTCCTTTATAACCACCATGACAGGTGAGTGGTCTGATATTCCTGAGGGGAGATACTCAGCAAAAGATGCAGGATAAGTATTAATCCAATCCCCATTAACTAAAGCTCTGTGTAATTTCTCCCAAAGTCTATCATTTCCCTCCTGCTTATTTGTCCAAGTGAAGAAATGACCTTGCCCTTTGAGATCATCCAAGCTGCAATTCCCGAGACAGTCATTAAATTCACACATATCTTGAATACTTGGGGAAACCCTCCGCATTCTTTCACAATCATTCCTCACTATGTTAAAGTCCCCCATTACCAGCCATGGCATGTTTGGTATGTGGTTACTCAAACAATCCCACAACTCCCTTCTTCGCAATCCATCATTTCTTGCATATACAATAGTTAGGCAGAATGACAGATGTGTAAAAACATTTGTTGCAATACCTTGAATCATTTGATCTCCCACAACTCTGACATCAAAATTCACCTTCTGAGAGTTCCAGAGAACCCAAATTCTTCCATTATAATGTTTGCTATAATTGTTGACCTGAGAGTAAGAGCCAAATTTACTCTTCATGATTTTATTTGTTTTCCCTTCCTTTATTTAGGTTTCTATTACACCTACTATATCTACCTTATTTCTCCACAGAAGGTCCTTAACCTCCTGCTGCTTTAGGGCCTGATTCAGCCCTCTTACATTCCAGCTTGATATAATCATAGAGCTGGAGGGATATCAGGGGGAATCCCTTCCTCTAGTCCACCATTTCTGTCCATTGTTGCTAGTTCTGCAAAAGCACTTGTACCTCCAGTGATCAAATTAGCAAATCTGTAGCCCTGCTGGATTGCGCCTCATCTGCTTCTTGCTTTTCCTGACCACTGTCTTAAATCCCTGATCATCCACAGTATCTCTGGGGGGAGATGGTGAATCCACTTCTTTCTGGAATTCAGTCTCTATGATTTGTTGTTCTTGCTGTGAAGGCATATCTCCCGATTTTTCCTTCTCTTTTGTGACCTTCACTGGTTTACTCACTGCTTGCTCAGCTACTGGCTTATAAACCTTCTTAACTTCAGCCATCTTTTCTTTTGGTTTCATATGCTTGCAGGTCGAAGCTGTATGTCCCATCTTCTTACACCCTTTACAGTAATATGGCACCCACTCATACTTAACTTTCTGCTCAATCTGCTCTCCATAAGGTGTATTGATTGTTACATGTGTAGGTAACTCAGTGGATATGTCCACCTCTATCATGACTCGAGCAAATGACAACCTCCTTTTACAGGTTGTAGTTTTCCTATTTTACTCGCTATTTTACTCAATGCAACAACAGACCACAGATATGGATCAAGCTCAGGAAAGAGAACCCATACAGGGACGACTGTCATCCTGTCAAGCTCCTGTGCAACAGTCGGAGTCCATTGTTTTAAAATTAGAGTTTTCCCTGCAACTAGCCATGGTCCACCCTTTAACACCTAATCTACATCTTCCTGAGAATTGAATCTAAATGCAAACCACCCCTTCCTATAATACCGAGTAGAACATTTCCCATCCCAATGCTCATTCACCAGTTGCTGCATTTGCTTTATGTCTGCTTTAGCTCCAATAACATGCCCTACTAGAGTATTCTTCCAAATTTCCAACTCTTCCATCACATCTTCTTCCTCAATCGTAACATCCCCTATTTTTGATGTCTCCTCACTAAAGAAAAGACTCATACCTGCCTGAGGCTTTCCCACAACTTTTGTCCATGGTTTTTTCAACTGATTTGGCCCAGTTTTGTTCCCCTTTTCAACATTTGTGTTACCAATTTGTTCCCCATTCTCCTTACTATTATTCAATTCAGTTTCGCCACCAATTTTTGGGAAGTTATCAACACTACTCAAATTTGGTGTTCCAATTGCTGATTGAATAAAGTCAGAGATTGTTTCCTTCGTAGGCGTCTGGGTTTGTGTTTGTTCCTGCGATTCTTCATAACTCTCCTCAATATTCATACCATTCTCTTCGTCTTGGTCCGATCCTTCTTGCTGTGCTATTTGTTTTCGTGGTCATCCTGGTTTCCTTCTTCCTGTGCCATGATTCAAGCTTTCATACGGACAAAGCTTGGGGAGTAAGCTACTCCTCAGTTCATAGCTTGTAGTTTTTTTCGTCTAAGTAGTAGCATTATTAGAGATGGAATAAGAAAAATGACATCTTAAATTTTTGAGACGATCATCTACCTCACGTCCATCTCAAACTAGAAGTTGGATTTTTACAAGTTACTCGCGTTCCCTATCACAATGTCTTTTTTTTTTAAACTTGATAGGCTATATGGGATTTGAACCCACATCTATGTGCAAATGCATATGCTCTTCCACCTTGAGCTAATAGCCTCTAAAGAATCACAATCTCAACAAAAGAAAAAACCTTGAAAATAAATAACGGTAGCAAAATTTCTATAGTTACATCCTGCCGATTCTAAGCTGATAGTGTTTCCATCTCAATTCATGTACTATGGGATAACATGTGCCATGACCCTAATTTGGCCGATGAAGTTAGTATGCGAAATCATTACTTGGACGTAATTGACTAGAGCATAAAAAAATCAACATAAATCTGGAAATCATATGGACGATATCAACAAAAGAACAACACTACAGCAGCATAAAAATAACAGCACCAGCAGTAAAAAAAAACATCAGCACCAGAGAATTGACAGCAGAAGCAACAACAACAAGAGAACAACAACAGCAGCAGAAACATATCAACAACATTTACGGAACAGAAGGAAAACAGAATAGTACAGGAACAGCATCAAAAACATGACAGAGATAGCAGCACGACAGCAATAAGGAACAGCAGAAGAAGCAGCAACAGAGAATAGCAGAAGAAGCAGCAACAGAGAATAGCAAACATCATACAGGCATGCATGTGATCATCACTTCTGTAAACAGCACTCTGATCTCAAATCTCACGTGATCAAGCTTAGAATTAAGTGATCATTAACAGCAAACGATATGTTAGTGTGAAAAAGGATGCATGTGTGTGAGCATGGGCCGAAGGGAAGGAAGGGTGGCTCCAAGTAAAGATGTAGCCTGCCTCAAAGTGAAACACAATCTCCAATAACTCACGATACACGTACAGATCATGTAGAGTATAACAAGTAACAAAGAAAAGACCTCATATCATAATAAACATTTTAGCTGTTAACAAGAGCCAAACATTTTAGCAGGTAACAAGAGTCACCATACAGATGCAGACCTACTTGAACTTAAAAAACTAAAAGTGAATTCATGCAAGTAACTCAAATCGATAGCTTCAAAATGGGTAAAGAAAAAGAACAACAAATCAAAGATCAAAGGACAACCTGGCGACTTATATCAAATTGAGACAAGATGACTTCAGATCATCAATAGACAAGATCGGACACTAAAGATTTAAGAAATATTGACAAAATAAATGGAAACACTAGATCTATATGACGGGGGATAAAAGAAAAAAATGAGCTGAACAGCCCGTTCGGACCGTGATACCTTGTGCGTCTCCAACCGATTACTCCTTGGCGTAAGAGGCTTTACATAAACTCCGATAGAGTCAAGGTATGGGCTGCTCCGTCTGGTACTTGCACCAAACGAGAAAGGCTTTTTTTTTTATCGATACAAAAAGGTCTTTTCCTGTTAAGAGCTTGACAAACAACACAGAAACCTATATGCACAAAAATCATATATCTACTTAGCAATACAACAACTAATTCGTATGTAAGACAATACAAGTGCACTATACTGCTAAACAAATATTAGTTCAATGGTCGAAATACAACTTGATGACATTATTCTTTTTTTTGCTTGAAATGTAACTTTGTACAAATGAATCAAAATATACAATGACACCGGGGTATACCCCTGAGCAAAACATCCCGAAACTTATTCTATTTACCTCCAAAGAGGCACAAAATTAAGCTATCCATCTGACTTACAAGAGACCTCTGTCTCCTAGCCACTTACAGTCCTTGCTTCTAAGATTAATTACTCTACTCCTAATCCTACCTCTAACATCTTCCATTACTTTCTTAGCTAGAAGTTTAGGAGGAATAATTACATTTTCAAGTCTACACCTGTTCCTACCCATCAAAATCTGATAAATCAGATTGCTGTCAGATTGCTGACCATTGCACCAGCTACCTGGTTTCTGATTTTTTTATCCCAATCTCTTTTGAGAGCACCAAATCATGGTATTAGCATCTGGGAAACGAATCTGGCATATATTACTCAACTCCTCCAAGCATCTTCTGCTATATGCACATTGAAAGAAAATGTGCTCGTGCGTCTCACTTTCTTGCATACACAGGAAACAATAATCTTCACTGCAGATTCCAATCCTTTTCAACCTAGCCTTTACTTGCAGTCTATGTCTCATGGCTAGCCATGTGATGAATATAGCTCTATGAATATTATATCTGCACCATAGGAGCTTCCCCCAAATCACTTTAGGGAAATCCCCTCTCATCCATTCATACCCATCTGCAATAGAGTATTTAGCATTGTTCCATCTACCATTTACAAATTCCTGACCCATCTTGTCTTTGATTCTACAGATTTTCTTCCAGTGCCAACTACTATCAACTGGAGGGGTATAATCCTCCCATCTACTGCTCTTGAGGTATATGGAATGAATCCATTTAATCCAAAGTGTGTCTGATTTTTCAAAAATCCAAGCCACATACTTTCCAATGCTAGCCAAGTTCCAAGAAATTGCTTCACATATACCAAGTCCTCCAGCTTCCTTAGGAAGACAAACATCCTCCCATGAGACTAGAGGGACTCTTTTAAAGTGTTCAATGCCATCCCAAAGGAAATTTCTGCAAATTGCAGAGATCTGTTTCATGACACTTTTAGGCAGAATGAACACTCCAGCCCAGTATGAGTGGATATTACTCAAAACAGCTTGCACCAGGGTCAGTCTACCAGCATAAGAAAGTTTTCTAGCCCCTATAGATCTGATCCTCTTCACTATTTTCTCGGCTATAATGTTGCAATCCATGACTGATATTCTGCCTGCAGTGATAGGTACCCCCAGATATTTGAAGGGGACATTTCCTTCTTTGAACCCTGAAATCTGTAGGATCTCCTGACTCACATTGTGACTGATGCCCTCAAAATAAATCTCTGATTTCATTGAGTTCAAGCATAGCCCTGTAGCTTTGGAGAAGGTAGTAAAACCTCTCGGTATCAACAGAACAGATTTAACCTCTCCTTTGCTAAACAATAGCAGATCATCTGCAAAACACAGATGGGTGAGTCTGGTTTTGCTGCACATAGGATGGAATCTGAACTCCTGCTTTCCTGCTACCACCTCCAACACTCTGGAAAGATATTCCATACATAGAGTAAAGAGCAGGGGTGATAAGGGATCACCCTGTCTTAATCCCCTTTTGCCATTAAAATATCCGAAATGTTCTCCATTGAAGGCTAGGGTATATGCTGGGGTAGTGACACACTCCATGATAAGACTAATCATCTGTGTTGGGAACTGCAAAGCTTGAAGCATTTCTAGCACAAAATTCCACTCCGCAGTGTCATAGGCCTTCCTAAGATCTATTTTCATCAGGCATCTAGGAGAAATAGATCTTCTATTGTATTTCCTCACTAAATCCCGACAAACCATGATATTTTGCACAATATCTCTGTCTTGGATGAAGGCACCTTGATCCTGACTTACTATTTGAGGTAGGACTTGACCAATTCTACTATACATCAGCTTAGAGATACATTTGTACAAAGTATTGCAGCAAGCAATAGGTCTGTACTCAGTAACACTTTTAGGATGAGTGGTTTTAGGAATCAAAGTAAGAATAGTATTATTGAGTTGTTTAAGCAGCTTACCATTTTGGAAGAATTCTATTATAGCAGCACAAACTTGATCTCCAACCACACTCCAATTGTCTTTGTAGAATTGACTTGTATACCCATCAGGCCCGGGACTCTTAGACCCATGAATATCAAACATGGCCTTTTTAATCTCCTCCTTAGTCACCTTTGCAGTCAAAACTCTGGCCATCTCATTATCTATTACTCAACCCTTCCTGACTGTTGGGATATGCACTCTCTGTGTATCAGTAGCCTCTCCTAATAAGTTCATGTAGAAGTCAAGAAAAGCTTCCTGAATGCTTTTAGGATCAGTGTGCAAATTCCCTTTTGTATCTTCAATTTGTATGATGTTATTCCTGGCCCTTCTAGCTTTAATAGAGCAGTGGAAAAAGGCTGAATTCTCATCTCCCTCCTGCAGCCAGTGAGCTTTAGATTTCTGCTTTAGGAAACTCATACTGGCTTTCTTAAGGTACATGTATCTTTCAGAAGCTTGTCTCTCCTTACAATTTAACTCCAGGCTCATAGGATTCTTGTTGAGGTCTTGTTGAATCTCTTCTAGTTCCTGTAAAGCCTTACAAGTAGCAGCTTCAACATTTGAAATTTTACTCTTGTTGAGCTCCTTGAGTGGGATTTTCAGAAGCTTCTGCTTCTTGACAATCTGGAACATATCACTCCCTTCCATCTGAATCTTCCATCCATTTTCTATTATCTCCTTATACCCCTGAACCATGCTCCACATGTTGAAGTATTTGAAGCTCCTTTTGCCCATGATTCTCTCCTTAGACAGTCTCACAATGCATGGTGAGTGATCAAATAAACCTTCTGGCATAAACATAGCATTGCTGTCAGGAAATTTGATCATCCATTCATCATTTATCATAGCTCTATCAATCTTTGTGAAAACTCTCTTATCATTATCCTGCTTATTATTCCAAGTGAAAAAGCATCCCCCTGCTTTCATATCTTGCAAGCCACACAGATTTATGCAATTATGAAGGTCCTTAGTTTCTGCCAAGGTGACTTTGGACCCTACTCTCTCATCTGGAAATAGAACATTATTAAAATTTCCTATACAGATCCATGCGGAGTGAATATTTAAGTGAATATCCATCAAATCATTCCACAGTTCAGCTCTGTCTCTCCCTTCATTGAATCCATAAATCAAGGTAATGAAGAAACTGTTATTAGTACCTACTTGAGTCACATTACTATGTATAAACTGTGAACTCACCCTGAGAACCTGGACACTGTACTTATAAGGGTCCCAGCAAAACCAAATTCTCCCCCCCAGGATGAGTACTATTATTAGTACATAAGCTCCACCCTTCACATACTTTCAAGTGAATCCTATTGAGGGAAATAGGCTTCACCTTTGTTTCCAGGAGCCCAAACAATCCCACCTTATGCTTATCCATAAAATTCCTTATCTCAGCTTGTTTGGTGGAACTATTTAGGCCCCTGATATTCCAGAAACCAATGTTAGCCATGGTCCACAAGACCATGGGAAACACTACCATTTTCAGCACCACTCCTCTGTCCAGAATTTCCATTTCTCACCATTTCAGCATAAGAGATATTGCTATCATTTGCCCCTTCTTGCATGTTTAACTGTCCATTCTGATTATACAGTATGAGTTGTCTTTGAACAGGTCTCATGGTACTAACAACTGGAGGAATAGTTGTTTGATTAACAGGTGTAGTAAATTTACTCCCCCCATTTTCCTTCTCAACTGTTTCTTTCTCTTTTCCAGTGGGTTGAACTTGCTTAGGCCTCCACACTTGTTTAGGTTTAGACTGACCTTGCTTAGCTCCCTTATGTGGGCCTATCCTTCTTCTGCATTGAGTAGCATCATGTCCAACACCCTTACATTTGCTACAAATGTCTAGTTTCCATTCATATTCTACATTGTGCTCAACTACTTGCCCTTTCTCATCTTTAAATTTGAGCACAGTAGGGAAGTTTCGCCCAACTTCCACTTCCACCAGAATTCTCGCAAACCCCAGTCTGGTCCTGTCAACTGTGGCAGCATCACAATGTATGTATTTACCCACCATGCCTGAGATCTTTTGGATACAAGCAAAAGACCAGAACTTTAATTCCAATCCCAACAATTTGATCCAAATGGGAACTTTCTTCACCAATTCAATCCCTTACTAAGCTCTAATTCTTCAGACCAAGGCTGTGTGATAAGTGGTTTGTTATCAAAAAGATGGTGACCTGCCTTCATGACATCATCCCTATCTTCTAAAGTCTTAAATCTAACAACAAAAACACCATTTGGCAAACTAGACACCTTATCAAGACCTTTGGTTCCCCAGATTCTATTAAAGTATCCTTGCATCACATCTAAAGGCGGATTAGCTCCAAGAACATAGCAGACTAAGGCATTGTTCCAATAACTAACCCCCTCCTTTATGTCCTCAGCAGTAAGAGTCAACATAGGAGTTTCTACACTATTGTTAGGACAAACAGTAGAGTAAAGATTAGAGCTTTTACCTCTTCGGACTGTACGTGTTGTCCATCCTTCCTCAGTTTCACCATTCCCATGATTCGTCTTCAACTGTTCCGAATCCCCTTGTGTCTCTATTCCCTCCTCATCGTCCGATTCGATGTCAGATAGATCTAGAGGAGGAATCCCCTGAATTTCCCCAATCTGTCTGAATTTCGTCGCATCGGATGTCGAAGGCCCAATTTTTAGGTTCATTTTTTGGTTATTTTTTTGGTTTTTCTTCCTATTACGCTTCTTTGATCCTTGGTTCTTCTTGTTTGATGACATTATTCTAGGCTGTAGAACTAGCATGTGAATAAAGCAAGCTAAATAAGTGCAGGACTAAAGATCAGCTACGGGCCAATGCAGAACTCAAGATCAGCAAGTCCAGCTTGGTACTTTGTATCCTAGATAAGGTCATAGGACAGATTAAGCAAAGTTCAATGTCAATAGGTCACATACTCACATGGCATAGACTATTAACCCTTAGAATTTGTCCAGCTTTAGGAGCTTCCAGATCCATTGAACATTATATATAGTGGTGAATTTGTACATGGAATTATGAAGTAATACAAGAACAAATCTTCTGCGATTTGCAAACTTTTCACAACTTATCAATTCATTATATTTCACAACTTATCAATTCATCCCCCAATGTCTATGGCTTTCTCAGTCTTCATGACCACCAAAGTTTCCATAGCAAACACAAATGATATTAACAAAACCTAATTTCTTTAATTTAACCATCTAATTAATAATTTACATCAACACCTCACAATTTAATTTACATTCTCAAGAACCTAATTTCACCCAATATTCAAAATTAACCAAATTTCACCCAAATTAAAACATTTCTAAGGTATAAACAGGTAAGCCTAATTTCTTCAGCATAAACCTTTAAAGTTAACACCCACAATATTATCTAAACCTAATTTGTAAACATATTTCCTTCTAATCGACATTCAAAAAAAATTCCAAGTTATTATCCAGCCCTAATTTTTTGATTCAAAACATGGTAAAAAGAAAGAAAAAAAAAGACGTAAATAACTTACCTTCATTTGTTGTAGCTCAGAAGAAGATGGAAAAGAAGAAGGGAGGAGATGGAAGAGAGGAAGAGATCGAATAAAATGGGACAGAGAATGATAAATTTGAGGACAGAGAAGAAGTTGAGGAGGAGTGAGAAAACGAGATGAGGATTGTTTGGTAAAAACTGGAAAGGATAGATTTGGCTCCTTTTTTTTTTTTTTTAAAACTAATTGCTCATATGCCCTTCCCACCAGAATTCCCAGTTTGGCTCAAAAATTGCTCCGCTACCCCTCATCTATGTTGCACGAATACGGACACCGACACCGACACCGGGAGGACGCGGACACCGGGACACCTCAATCTCAAAATCTAGGACACCGACACCGCTATTATTTTTTAATATAAATATATTAATATAAATTAAATATTATTATTTTAATAAAATAATGAGAATTTTTAACTTTCAAACTTCAAACAATTTCAAAATGAAGATATTACACACATCATCATTGAATATGTGAAGGGAAACGCTATGGAATTCGAGATTAACAATGTCTATTTCGCCCAAATTCTTGCTTAATGTTTGTTTTTTGTGTCCTAGAGGTGTCCGAGAGGTGTCCAGTGTGTAAAAAATCGGGTTTTGTGTCCGAGTTAAAAACTAATAATCCGGACACCGGTCCGACGTGTCCGACTGGTGTCCTCCCGGTGTCCGTGTCCGACACCGTATTGGACACGGACACGTCACTTGGGAGAGGTGTCCGTGCTTCATAGCCCCTCATCCCCTTTTGTCTTTTGTGAGCTGCGCAAATAGTGCCACAGTACATGCTCGACTCCCCCTTCACTCCTCTGTTTTTAGCTTCCTCGTAAATAGACAATTTGCCCATTGACACCTCATGTTGTGCGGCCGCGCCTAACGCGCGGGACAACAACTAGTGAAAGAATCGCTTTTGCCTCAACCATCCCAAGGTCCCAAGAGATTTATCATCGTTGACAAGTAGCATTGGACAATTCCTCTCAGCTTTACAACTAACCATACCAAGACCATGAAGCCAAGCTTTGAAATCTGTCAGCCATCAGTGTTGAGCTACCAGACTAGATTAGCCAACATTGAAGAAAGAACAAAGATGGGCAGAATTTCATTTGGACAGGAATTCTTCTACAGAGTTTTAGAGTGTACATGCATAATCAGTTACCAGCCTAGACGAACGATTGGAATCAGTAGCAAAACACAGCTTTGTTGAAGTTTGGCATTGACAGAGAGCATTACCAGCTATGTTATAGGAGAGTTCAAACAACTATTCTCATTAATGTATAGCTCTAAGCCTCTAACGACATTGATATACTTCATTTACAGGATCATAATCCGATTGTCTAGTATCAACGTCCCAAAAATATCTAGATGTGTCAACTGTCAGCTTTGCTCTCTTCTAGATAAAGCTTGATCACCATAGGTCACCATCTGAGAAGTCCGAATCATCATTACTTCTTTTTGGGATTTTATATTTAGGCTGTGGGCACCTGCAACTCTGCAAGTATACATTGGGGCCAAAGAGACGGAAATTGAGAGGTGATTTACAAGGGAGATCAACAGACATAATGCAAGGAATCAACCTATTGAAACAACTACGATAGAAAATGAATCTAGATAAGAGAGGTCGAATCACGTTCCAGGTAAATATATATATATATATGAAGATGTCTCTTTCAAGTTGTGATTACAAGTTAAATAAATCCAAGCATTCAAAGGGGAAAACACAACAGTACCAAAACACAAGGTAGACCCTTAACATGTGAAGTACACAACACACTGCTCAGTTTTCACATTTTGGAATCGGCTAATATAAAACATCCTTAGAAAACGTCATGCGTAAAAGCAATTCATCACATTAGTAAAACCAAAGAAACCCCCTTCAGTTATGAAGAAAGCGAACACGAGTACAATTTCTTAACCCTAAATTAAGGTTATGAGTGTCATGACCAAATCACAAGGTGTAGTAACCAGGCCACAACAATATCAAGCCAACCGACCGCCTATAATTAACCATCTCCAATAAAGAGTACAAAACCAAATGTACCAAAGGTAAAAAAAAAAAAAAAAAAAAACCTTACTCAAGCAGGAGTGGAATTCAACAGATATTGCACGAGCTCAGTGCTAGAGAAGTGTAATACAAGAGAGCGGCTGAAAATAAAAAATCAACTTATATTCACCACATCCATATCTATAAAAATAGAATACCTCATAGTGAAAACAAAGACTTACTTTACTGCATCATACACAGAGTCAAACAGATATAAATAAATCCTTGGAAATTCTGCTCTAAATTTCTCTTCCAAGAACTCATCAGTAGCAAGCTGCACAAAAAAATTAAAAATAAAATAAAATAAAAGCCGACGATATTCCGATAAGAAGTGATCAATGGTTGAGATTTTGGTACCTTAGGACCCGATCTTAAAGCATGGAAAAAAGGAATGATTTGTTCATCTTGGCTAGCTTCAAAGTGAGCTTGGTCTTCACCTAAGGTGTTTCTACGAGCTTGAGTTGCAGCATCTTTAAGTTTTAGCTGACGCCCAAAATCAAAGACATTGAACAGCAGAAGGTCATTTATACCAGTGTGCCACGACTCTTTAACTTCACAGTCCTTTGCAATCATTTCATCAACAAAATGTTGCACATTCCTCGCACAAATTGTAGATGTCTGCGTACATTTTCTCAACTTTTTCATGAACAACGTACGATCATCAGATTCCAAAAACCATGGGTGGTTTAACCACGACATGGCTTCAATATGAGAGTCAACATTAGCCCTGTAAAATAAGACTGTTATTCTAATTTTTAAGGAGTGTATCAGTATAGGGGGCATCAAAATTGGCTACGTACAGAGAAGACCACAAGAACTACATTTTACAATGAAAAATGGTGATCTTCGGGGTTTCTAACAGAGCACATCTTATACATATCAATAATTCTAGCATGCTTCAATTAGGTCGGCAGAACCGCAACACACGCAATTGATATGAACCCAGACCATTCTCAGATCAAGGAAAACCCATTACGAGAGTACACGAATGGTTAGAAAAGATGAGTCTAGAGGCGGTGTAGCAAGCAACAAAGAGTCACTGAGTCAGTATCCAGACGCGGAAAAGACAAAGGTCTAAAAACATATTCAAACAACTAGCAATGGGAAAACCAGAATTATAGCGAAGTAAGCAGGTAGAGAAATAGAAATGCAGACCCCATAAAAATAAATAAATAAAGGATACACATAAAGAACAGTGGCAAAAGTGTAATAGTAATGAAGTAAGCAGCTGGGCCTCATGCCCTCTTAAGCGTGAAATGCAAATAACAGATTAATGATAAGAACTCAAAATAAAACTCACAATTTCTTGGGGAAAGAATCAAGAAAATGACACAACTCGACAGGGAGATGGTCGCTCTTCATATCTTCAGCTTGGTAAAGCACATTCTTCATCAGACCTATTAGATGTTTAATATCAGCTTCATATGTGAGATTCTGGTCAGTTTGCTCAGGCAACACTAATGTAGTGCCATTTCCATCAATAAATACATCAAAAGCTTTACTAGGTGACTGTTTGATGTAGAGGAACTTGAGTGCTTTAGCAGCATCTCTAAGACAAAAAAAAACAGTTAAATAAGGTTCAAAGTACAATATGATAAAGACACAAAAAAATATGTTTAAAATATAAACATGCAAAAACGAATTTAAAAATGCAAATAATCAAGTTGAAATATCGCTAGGCGTAACAACAAATAATGAGGTGACTGTTGGCAAAATTGAAGAATGCTAGACATGCACTCAGGGATTTTCATAAAAGACATTATTTCTCTCTCACAATAAGGGTTAATGCAGCTAAAGAAGCCCTTTTGGAATGCCAACAAGTGATACAATGTGATCCCATAAATGCTCAGTTACTGAAGTAAAGAATCTAAAGGATAAATATTGCAAACTCAAGAAGGTTGAACTTAGTATGCTGAACCAAAGAGCAAAAGCTATTCACTTAAGGGAATCAGATTGCAGTACAAGAATAATTTTAAATTATTGTAAGTGTGGTCCCTACTCATCTTTTGTGAGAGGGACTACCTTGTTCCTTGTGCTCCTTGGAGCATGGTATAAGCATTGCACAACGACCGAAGCTTTTCAGAGAGTTTTGGCAATTTTTTATCATTAAAAGTAATCCTATTTCAGTATAAACAACTTTATTATTATACTACTTTGCAAATTATTATACTATTAGTTATTAATATATCCACATCTTTTAGTTATAGTATGACTCGTAGTTGTAGTAGCGCTTTTAGCTATCATCGGTAGTCTGGAACTCAACATCCAAGTCAATGTCCTATATGTACTAACTTCCATTCATGCACACACTACTAGCGACAT
>JBBYHQ010310243.1:0-17430 GCA_038382645.1 Spergularia azorica | reverse complement strand
TCCTAATTATAGAAAAAACTAGGACAACGGCTCAAGTTTAGCCCAAAAGAATACTGGTCAAAACGGGTTCGAGTTGTCTACGGCCAGAACTTGATCAGGATAAAAATGGGCTATTAACCTTGAACAACGGGTCAAATCTGGTCGTTTAAGTTTTTTACGGTCCTAATATTTTGTGTTAATTATGAGTAATAAAACAGAGTTATAACCAAGTTCATATAACAACCCGTGCAATTTTGCACAGGCCAATGAACTAGTATATTTATTAATAGTGGTGAATTTAAGAGCTCCTAAGCATGTCCACGTAGGATGCCACCTAGGTGATGATGTCAAATGAAAAATTCTTAAAATAGGACACACAACAAAACGTTTAATTGATGCTTCCACACGCCTTATTGCGATTTCTTAAATCTGGTAGTTTGCCAATTTTTCGAGAATCATATCTACGTATTTGATACAAATACAGCAACATAATATATTATTGCCTAATTCAATCTTTTATAAATTTTATTTCATTTGCCTAATATAAAAATACACATACTCATGCTAAACATAGTTTAGACATCAGAATAATAATATGGCTAGAAAGATATTCTTACATATTTTTTGTGGTAAGGATCTTTAGAAAAATATTTTTTCTTTACAATATAATTGATCAAAAAAGATTGCACAATATTTTATTTGGCACGAAATCTGCCAAAATTTAGAAAAGCAAACTTTTAACTTTGATTTTTTTTCCCCTAAAAAAAATTTTCATCCCCCCTCTAAAATAAGCATCAAATCTAAAATTAAAATTTTCGACAAGTATTAGGGAAAAATAAATATTTAACAGCTTCAATTACTGAAGTAAAGTATTGAAATATTGCTTGAAACAAAAATTACTAATCTAAATAAGAGAATACTACTTTTTCAGCAAGAATAAAAAAAAAGGAAAAAAAAGAAGCATATTCATAAGGCCGCAAATTTCTTTTAAAATTAGTGCAAATTTAATGGCAAAAAAGTAAAACAACCAACTACTACATTCTATGAGTAAGTTATTTTTGTTAATTTGACGTCAAAAAAAAAAAATTTGTTAGCTACTGACACAAACAATTAGGGAACCTATTTTGTTTTTACCAAAAAATACATTTAACAAACTTGTCACATTAAAATACAAATTAGTAAACTTTTGACTTTATCAAACCAACAGAAAAAACATCTACATGTTACGACTTTTTTTTTTTTCTCAAACAAAAGAAATCAAGAAATATGGGGAAATATCAATGGCTAAAAAAAATAGTTTGAGTTGGGACGGAGGGAGTAATGTTTAACGTTGAAATTGTTACATTCAACATATATATAACTGATTGTCTTTTACCGAGATGCGATTAACATAATTTAATTTGTTTGGCCTTACTGTTTAACAGATGCTTATGCTACATGGGCTCATTACGAAAAATGAGATGACATACATGTATGTATACAAAAGAGGGAGTAATGAAAAATAAACGAGTTATACAATTGACTAATATATGTGAGAGTGCAAATGTGAAGGTGGAAAGGATATTGGTAATTTGTGTGTTTTAACATCCATCACAAAGGTTAAGACCCTCCGTTAGGCGTTTTATCACAAGGTTGTACAAAAATGAGTGGGTGGAATGTGTAGTGTCAATTTAGAAAAGTCACTTTATGTATACAAATAGGAGTATGTGGATAAAGTCACTCATAGAGGGCCTTCAATTAGCCATTTCGTAGGTAGGTTTTTCGGGTTTGACCTTGGAATAAAAACTTAGGGCATGTTTGGTATCGTTTTCTGTTTTTTTGAAAACCAAAGTCCCATTTTTGAAAACCAGAAAAAATGGTTTTCTGTTTTCAGTTGTCAGTTTTCATTCTCTGTATGACTATTATAGCCCAAACAATATAAAGTTAATTTTGTAACTTATTTAACTAAATTTTTTACGCAAAAAAACCAAAAACTGAAAACGGCAGTGATACCGAACGGGCCCTTACATGTCCCACAAAATTTTCGAAATTGGGCTCACTATTAAACAAGATCTCACTAAATTCAACAATTTATAAAACGGTCAAAAAAGGTCTAAGTAAATTCAACAAAAGTTAAAATCCTTTCTTTTATTTGTTTAATTATGGCCAAAGATTTTGCTAATTGTTGTCCACTACCATTAGACAGATATCTTTGCCATTTTATACGAGGAATTGTTTAACGTGTGCCCACATGGCACATGATAAGATTTCATTCCTTAATTAACTGATATTTTCCTGAATTGATAAAAAAGATTTCACAATTTGTTTTTTCAAGTGAGAAAACACTTAATTAAGGAAAGAAATGAAGTTTTATTATATGCCCATATAAAAGCCTAATTATTTCCTTATTTAAGTGAAAGTCAACTTAATTAATCAATGAGATTCTCTATTTTGTTTTTTCAAGTGAGAATCTCACTTAATTAAGAAAATAAATGGACTTTTATCATGTGTCTTATGGGCACACGTTAATAGGACAAACATTTTTTGCGCCTACATCATCACTGGATATGTCATATGTATTGTTGATTAGTTAGTTCTAAATGAAAAACAATAGAAAAACGCCCTCATAAACAAAATTGTTTTGATCTAAATGAAAAAAAAATAGATGCCCTGAAAGCGGGTCATGGGTTTTGAAAAAGCTGGTTCATGACTCCTGAAACGCGGAAAATAGATTTATTTCCAATGTTATATAACAGCCAGTGGCGATATGAACAACGAGAGGAGGAAGATGATTTTTTTTTCACTGTCTTTTTAAGGGTATAAAAGAAAAGACGAGTTCTATTTTCCTTTTGTTGTTAGTTTGATTGCAACCTTTTTTTTTTTTTTTTTTGTGTAATCAGATACAAATAAATAGTGAAAGTGTAGCATATTATTTAACTATGAGGAGATTATGCATAGATCTCGAGTTAATCATAATGGGAAGTTTACATTTTTCTAATTCATTTTTTTTTTGTACAATCTAATTCATTTATGAGTTCAATGTTTTTCTTATTTTTCTCTTAGTTATGTGCCAACGGGCCAGGTAGGGGTTGACCCAAAAATGTCTTAGTCATAAAGGGTCTAGGACAATACATGTCGTGGATACTAAAAGAGCATTGGATCAAGTTAAGTTACCTGGTGATAGAATTTTTAATAGGTAGTAAAATTGGCTAATTTTTTATATTATCATCGTAGTATAATTAGATAATATTCATACCAATGCTAATATAACAACCCGTGCAATATTGCACGGGCTAAAAAACTAGTAAGCTTTTAATACACCCTTGATTCTTGCCAATTCCCAATAAACACATAAATTACAGAATAAAAAAAAAATTTAAAAATTAAAATAATTGAACCCTCATTTTCTCTCCTTCGAGTTCCCTCATCTCTCATCCAAGCTTTTGGAGACCACCATTCATCGTTGACCACCACTCATTGCCGACCACCCCTCATTGCCACACAATAATCAAATGTACCAACGTCAACTACGACCACTACCACCAATCACGTCTCATCGGAAACCATAATTGCCGGTGACTGGACACCTCAACAGAAAAAGGGTTTAGGGTTCCGTTTCCCGGCGCCGGGAAATGGAACCCTAAACCCTTTTTTCGGCCACCTTAACTCAACGATTTCTTTTGAAAATTATGGTTTTTAGAGTTGACCACACCCACCCTAGGGTGTCGTTGCTCATCGCCGACGAAGCCGGTGGTTCACTGGTTTGGATAAGGCGGCAGCGGCATTAATCGGAGTGGAGGCGGATGTGTTGATTCGTGGTGGTTAGTGCAGGAGGCGGTGGTGATGGCAAAACTGACGGGGAGTAGTTGCGTGAGGAGATATATTGGGGGGAAGTTTGACCTCTTTTTCAATTAGAATTTATTTGTATTTTTGAAAAATTAAAATTGATCTCTCCTGGAGATTCTAATTACCTTGGGACTTATAAAGAATCAAAGTAAAAATTAAATTCTTATAATTAGCCCTAAGGGCTAATGTTAACAATACCCATAATTAAATAGGAATTATGTACATGTTATGATAATTAAAATGGAGAATTTTACATGGTATGGTAAGTAAAATGCACTACATGAAACATCAATTGAAAGAGCCGAAAATTTTATATGATTGTTGAGTCTATATTGTCGTCTTCTGGGAATGTATGTATTTTGTATTGTCCAACTTAAATAGAAAACATTATTTTAAAATAAATCTACTAAGAATTGTACATGTTATGACAAATAAGAAAATGTGATTCAATAAATAATGACGTGATATGGTAACAAAAATGCATTACCATGAGATCACCCTAACTAACTATATAGTGCATATTGATTTGAATTTTTTTAAGGACTGATATACTCGAGTGTATGCACGCATAATTTTTTTTTTTTTTACCGACTTCAGTGAGTATTTTTTTTTTTTTTTTGTTTTTTTTGCGTATTTCACGTATCTTTGTGAATATTTTCTGTAGCTTTCTGAATTTTGGTGTAATATGTTCTTTCAAGGGCATGATTGACCAAGAAAACTAAAATTACGTAGTTTAATGATTAAACTTATTTATTTCATCATCACTTAGTAAATCAATAAATTTCAATGATCTTTTACAAGCATTGTTATATAATTTTAACAATAATGCAGAAAATCATACTAAAGATATATGAAATGAGGGGAAATAAGAATTTAATATAATTCAGTATGTTAATGGAAATATTGTAAGCTACCCTTTAAGCTTAAGATTGACTTCTAATTTTTCTTTACTTTGATTTTGGTACTTACGTACCCCCACTCTCTCCATGAATTTTCAAGAAAAATATTTGTTTTAAGCATTATATATGTTGCAATAAGTGATCACGCTAATAAAAATAAATGCGTTCAAGCAATAGGTTTCATAATTGAATACTCGGATCACTTGGTATTCGTACCAGAATATGTCAATTTAGAACAACATTTATCTATTTGTAATATGTTATTTTATGAATATGTGGACAGAGAGAGGGACGACAAAATTATAACATAGGAGGTTATGGTAGTCAATGCTAGAATAATTGAAGCCAACAAAATATGACAATATTAGTAATAATATAAACAAGGTCAAAGGTAATGTTTTGTTGGGAAAAAACATATTACGTTATAAGCAAATTCTATTCAAAAAAAATATTTTTTCGTTGAAAATGTAATTTACTATCTCTTTGCTCCCTTTAAAAGGTATTTTCATTCGCATGTATGTTTGTGTACATGGTACCCACATTGTTTGATTTTTGTGAACATCATTGACATTTGCTAAATTCTTATAATAAATGTTAGCACTAAGAGTCAAATTATGAAGTTAATATCTATCATTGCAATGAGACGTTTAAATAGTGAAAACAATATAAAATTAGAGTTTAGTACTTCGGAAAAAAATATTACGCAAGGTCATAAAGAGGAAACCTCAAAGATATACATAAACACGAAAACGTAAATACCATGACAAAAATAAAACAAGGGTACCGTGTAAATGTTCCTAAGTATTAATTTAAGATAGTATTTTTGAAGAAAAATTTAATTTAGTTCTAATCTATTAGAGGGTGCTAATTTGAAGTTGTACAATCAAAGGCGAAGGGCAAAAATTATGGTACATATTATACAGAAACTTGAAAATGTGGAAATTAGCTGAAATAGAAACACAACGATGCCATATGAATGTTTTTAATAATGACTTTTTTAATAGTTTTGGTAACACTATTCAAAGTAATACTCTTGAATAAAAGTATAGTTGTAGTGACATTAAAGGTGCTGATTTGAGAGGATAATAAGTTCCCAAGTTTGTAAAATGAGGTTCACATGATGAAAATAATTGTCTACACGGGCTAAAATAAAATGCAAGTAATAGTTCCTATATAAGGGCCAAACATTTTTTTTTCGGTTCAACTTTATCATTATAATTGGATATCATCATTAAGAGACTCTTGCAACAAACGAGTTTACATCTAGTGAATTTACGAAGACATTTTTTTTTCAAAGTAATGCACCAAAAAAAAAAAACAAATTGGGTTTTAGAAAAAAGAACTCTAAAAAAAAATAAAAAATCCGTAACACGAGCACTAGTCACCATACACCACATGCAATCGTCACACGATATGGCGCTTGTTATTCTAACTTAAACACGAGCCAACGATAGCCTTTTTTGCTGAAACTTTTATTTCCTAACATATTTGTTGTGTTTTTTTTTTATTTTTTTTGCATTATTAAGAAAAAAAAAACTGTTTCTAATATTCTAGCATGCAAGCAGCCGTCGTAAATGAATATTTTTTTTTGTTTTGTACTATTCGTTGTTTACTTCTATTCAATAGTATCGACTGTTTCTTCCATATTAATGTTTTTGCTATTGAAGTAGTTTTTTCTCTCTTAATTAGTATTTCTTAGTATTAATGTATAAAAATGAACGGTGACTCTCCCTCAGTAGCAGCTGTTATGGAATGTCTCAACACCTTTGCAGGCATATCTGGGTTGCATGCTAATCAGTCTAAGACTGATATATACTTTGGAGGGATCATTACAAAGGTCAAAGAGATTATCCTAGCTCAAACTGGCTTTTCTGAGGGCACCTTCCCTTTTAGATACTTGGGAATTCCTCTCAATATTGCAAGGTTAAGGTCTGACATGTACTCACAGCTCATAATGAAGATCCAAAAAGCAGTGAAGCATTGGTCTGCCATCACACTTTCTTATGCAGGCAAGTGCCAACTCATCAACTCTGTCATTTTTGGGGTTAAGAATTTCTGGTGCAATAGTGTTCTGCTTCCCATTGCCATTGTAAAGAGAATTCATAAACTTTGCAAAGATTATCTTTGGAACATTAGCCCTGGCCAAAGGAAAATCCAATACAAAAGCTAGCTCAGTGTGTGTGCTCCTGGGTCTGAAGGTGGAATGAACATAAAGGAGGTTCTCTCCTGGAACAAAGCTCTAATTTGCAAATGGATATGGAGATTGCAGAGCAGAAAAGAGGGGATTTGGGAAAGCTGGGTCACAGCATACAAGCTGAAGAACTGTACTTTGCAAGACATCTCGGCAAAGGAAACACATTCTAAAAACTGGAAGAGTATTGTTAAAGTGAAGAATGAGTTAATGTCCAACCTAGGGGAAGCTGATTCTATGGGCCAGCTGTTAGAGAAATGGAGCACAAATGGTAAATTTAACACGAAAGCTGCACATAACCATTTCAAAAGGAAATATTCATTTGTAAGCTGGCACAATATTGTTGGGAACAGCATTAATCTACCTAAGCACAGCTTTATAGCTGCTCTTGCAATCCAGAAGAAGCTTGCTACAGTTGAAATCATGATCAAGAGAGGTCTCATTCTGATCAATAGATGCTGTTTGTGTAAAGCTGTTGCAGAAACAAACAATCATCTGGTTTTTAGATGCAAATTTTCAGCTCAGGTTTGGGATGAAATAAGGAAATGGATGGGCATGAATCAGGATCATAATGATATTCATATGGTGATCAAATGGTACAAGAGGAAAGCAAATCGAAAGCACTGGAAATATAGATGGGCCATATGTTGTTTCAATGCTACTATCTACCTTCTTTTGCAAGAGAGGAATTATAGGATCTTTGAGGAGCAGGAGCATAGCAAGGACTGAGTTATTCGACAAATAAAGTTCATTGTCGTTAGCGTTAGGCTTTACTAGTGAAAAAGAAATTGCAATTTAGAGAAAATTGTTGAGCATATGATTTATTAGCCATTTCTTAGAGGTTAATTTTTGTAAATTTGTTCTTTTTTATTCCCCATTGAATAAAGA
Source organism: Spergularia azorica (assembly GCA_038382645.1). Taxonomy (NCBI): domain Eukaryota; kingdom Viridiplantae; phylum Streptophyta; class Magnoliopsida; order Caryophyllales; family Caryophyllaceae; genus Spergularia; species Spergularia azorica. The sequence continues at coordinate 9,648 of JBBYHQ010310243.1, read as the reverse complement.
ACCAAATCTTTTACAAAAACAAAAAAATGTATAAAAATGAACTAAATACATTACGAAGAGAAGTATATAAAAGGTGAAGTAAACGTTCCGGCCAAAAATGGGTTTGTTTTGGCTAATTTGGCCAAAAGTGTCAATTTCTTTTTTCTACCAATTTATCGCCGGAGGTTTTTTTTTTCCTAGCAATCTGCAATTTGCCCCTTACTTTTTTTTTTGTTTATCAATTTGGTAGTTTAATTAGCCGGATAACAAGCATATAAAAATATGTAACAACATTAACAAGCCAAGTTCATTAAAAAAAAAATGAAACTTATTGAAATGATTATCAACAAATTATTGACATCTCTTATATATATGAAACTATACTCTAATAGGCTTATAATACAACTTAGTATGAAAATAATCAAAACCAAAGATGTGAAAGCTACATTCGCATATCAACAACAACATTGTATTACTACTCTTTAGTCGGCACGGACTTCTCATATGTGTGCTTGCAAAAGGAAACCTTTGTTGTTGGGATTGATAGTCGAGTCAAAATTGAGGTGGGATCTTGAGCTTGATTTTCCTTATAATGTTCGCTGGAATTTTGCCGGTAGAAGTAGAATACTCTATTGTGCAACGTTGCAGGACAACAAACGTCTTCAAACTTGCTCAATCGTGAAGAAAAATCTGACTTAAAGACTGGAGTGACGTATGACTTAGAGACTGGAGCGACATTCATGTTAATGATTATAAAAAGATTATATATCAGATGAAAGTACAAAATATGCTAAGTTGAAAAGGTGTTAAATAGAGAAAATGGAAAAAGAAGACTAAAAGAGCAAAGGAATCGTAAGAAATTGCGAATTTGAGATGGATTAAGAACATCAAATGTGTGTTTATATACTTGTTGGAGAGTCGGCGAATTTGGAAAGTAATACTCCAGTAGTTCTAGGAGTTTCTAACCTTTTCTACTCTTACATACCAGAATTGGAAAGACGAGCTATTATGGAAAGGATCTTAATCTTCATACTGAACTTAAAATGTGTCAAATTCAAACTGAAACAGTTTACCATTAGCTACATGCCTCGTTAATTGGACAACTCCCAAATATCAGACCAACAAATTTCAACTGAAATCCAAGTTAAGTACACTCGTAATCAACCAACATCTTCTTCAAAAACCAATTCTTGTTCATTTCTCCTAAAATTTCAAGGACAAGGTTTCAATCAATACTACTTTTGATTTCCTCGAGAAACCCACGAATTATTATTAGTCTTAACCAACTTCATAGTATAGATATGCGCACTGTACCATCATAAACCATCATAGAAATAGGAGCTATTATGGAAAAGATATTAATCTACAAGCTGGACTTTAAATTGCGCCAAATTCAAGCTGAAGCAGTTTACCATTAACTACATGCCGCGTAAATTAGACAACTCCCAAATATCAGACCAACAAATTTTAATTGAAATCTAAGTTAAGTACACTCGAAATCAACCAACACCTTCTACAAAAATCCAATTCTTGTTCATTTCTCCTAAAATTTCAAGGACAGAGATTAAATCAATACAATTTTCGATTTCCTCGACAAACCCACAAATTATTTCCAATAATCAATGAAAAAACCTAGAAAACATTTCGATCAATTATCAATTATGAAGAAAAGAAGTTGGAAGTTTCTCTGATTGGCCTACCTATTGTGAAGAATCGGGGGGGGGGGGGGGGACCCCTCATAACCGACTTGTCTATTCTTGAAAGAGAGAGTGTTAACGTATACATATCTAAATGTATATGTCTCATTTTTTATTCACATGTCCCATCATATCCCATTTCCATGTCCTCAATCTCACCACATAAATTTAGAAAGCATACCCTAACTACCCCTATATATGTTTAGTGATATATATGGGATATACAAATAGCCTTACTCTATCGAAAATATTATGCGATTTTATAGTACATAAAATGAGCAAGTTCATCCCCTCTAATTTAATAGAGTTAAGGGTGAAATCAGGACCTCAACTCTTCCAATTTGTTGAAATTAGGACATGACAACTTTTTTTGGTGAAATTAGGACCTCACCCAATTTTGCCATCCAATTCTTCACACCGTTAACACACTCTCTCCCTCAAGTCTCACATCCTTCCCCATCTTCATCCCTCCCACCCAGAAATCTTCATTCTCTCACCCAAAAATTTCTTCTCTCTTTCCTTCTCCCTAGCTTGTTCATCCTTCTCCCCTCTTTTTTTTTTTTCTCTTTCCTCCCCTCATTTATGCCCAATTCCAATACCAACAACTGAATATCAGAACAGCTTTTAATAAAATCATGAGATTATCAAACAATAATCCCAGATCGAATACTTTCAAATACCCAAATAAATAAAATGCAATCTTTGAGAGGTAATCAGCAAAAAATATTATTTATATTGCTTGATTTTATCTTTTTAATCCATTATTTTCCCAAACTTTAATTTTTCCGATCTTTTTGTGTTCTTCTTTTTCCTGAAATTGGATTTTTTTTTTTGTTTGTTCCAAGAATTGAATTTCTGCACATTTTTGGTGCTAATTTCATGCCCCATCTCAAAAATTATTTTCTAAATTACAGTTGTGATCGACTTAAAATTTCCCAAATTTGGAAAGATTTGGTGGGTTGAAATTAAGATCACCAACCAGGAGACAGAAAAATGAAGAATGTTTTTCTAATGATTTTCTATTTTGGTTAAGAACAAAATAAAAAGTTTTAATGTTGAGTTTTGTTTTTATTTCTTTGAAATTTACCCCAAGAAAATGATTAATGTCTTCGATTTGTTTTTTCAGAAATTTTGATGTAACTTAGTGGTGGAAAAAAATTGGATTTGAAACAATTGGGAAAGTTCATGCTTCAGAATCAAATTTAATTTAAGAAATTAGGGAGGGATGACAATTAAGAGAGGAGGAGAGAATCAAAATTTATGGGTACAGAGAGGTGTGGACTGTGGAAAGGATGGAGGTGGAAGAGGGAGGAGAGAGAGGTGAGAGAGGGTTAACAGACTTACCAATTGGATGGAAAATTGGGTGAGGTCCTGATTTTGGCCAAAATAGTTATGGGGTCCTGATTTCAACAAATCGGAAGAGTTGAGGTCTTGATTTCACACTTAACTCAATTTAATGGCTAGTACGATGTACGAAGTACATAATAATTACATACTCCGTAATAAATTACATTCACCACTATATTCTATATTCATCCTCTATTGTGATTAAGGGAAAAAAAAGCTGGAACTATGACTGTTCAGAGATTATTAACCCCGAAACTTGATGATTTTCCCGCCAAATCTTCATATGGGTCTGCAAAATTCCCTACTTTGAAGAAGCGTCAGAAGAAGAGGAAGAGCTGGCAGTTGGCATTCATAGAGCGCCTTTCTATAAATTCTTTGCGAAAGAAGTCGAGAATGATTTCGTAAGAGACGGAGAAATCGACGAAGTTGTTGATAAGTAGAAATGTTATTATTTGTTAAGCAGAAACTGTTAGGAAATCAATCAATATATGTTATGATTTTCCTTTGTTTCATTAGATTTTTGTATGGATATTCAACATACTAATAAATTTTTGACTAACCATAATTTTAGTATAAAAAAAAAAAAGTTTTGACAAGAAGTCTTTTTTAAATTGACACACATTATTATATTTTAGTTTAAAAAAAACGTCTTTGAATTAAATCTTTATCAATGCCCTTGATGATGTGTATGCATGTATGATACTCAGGGCCGTGTGGGAGTATATGGGGGACCTGAGCGAAATTCCAATGCCGGGGCCCTTAAAACAGGTAACATGGGCGAAACTCCAAGGTTGGGGCCCATTAAAGTTGGTAACAAGTGCTAATAGTGAAAATCATTCGGAAATTCCAATATCGTAATCCTTATTAAGTTTACTTGTGAAAAAAATCCTACAAAACTAAGACTTGTGAAGAAAAATAAAACAAAAATCAGGGCATAGTGCCACAATGGGAATCGAACCACGCAAGCCCAACAATACCACTTTTCTAAAACATTTAACCACTGGGCCAAGCTAAACATTATGCTACTTTGACACATTAAATTGTATATATCACTACGTCAGAAAATGGGGCCCTGGGCGTACGCCCAGGCTCCCCCACGCCACTGATGATACTATGATATGAGCAGTATAAGTGGTAGAAGTAATAATAAACCATAATATAGTAGAGAGTATAGGAGTATCATATAGACCTATAGTACTCGATCGGGTATCCTACGTTTAGTTTGTTTCACCTACAATTTTGTCAAAAACAGGTTTATCGCAATCAAAGAGTTTTTTTTTTTTTTCCTTTAGAGCAATACTAACAATTAATTAGTATAAATATATATATACTTATCATATGATACAATGATGTGGGACAAAAATAACCTAGCCGCGTATGGTGTGCCAAAATACTATAATCTTACTTAATAGACGATGTGAGACAATCTCCAATATTGGCAAATAAGAAGAATAATAAAAGTTAAAGCCATGGACTGAGGAGAAGCTCTCTCCCCTAGTTGTCCGTACGAAAAACTCGAACCATGGCAGGCAAAGGAAAACCAGGGCGCCCGAGGAAACAAAAACCACAGCAAGATTCAGCACACTCAGACGAAGAGAATGATAGGATTATTGAGCAAGATGGAGGAGAAACGAGAGAGGAAACACAAACCCAGCTACATGCTCAGTTACGAACACCGGTAAGCTTCTCTGATATCATTCAATCTGCACTTAAGGAAGGGACAAAATAGGAATTTAGGAGTGGAGAAAGTAGGCTTAGGAGTGAATTCCCCAAAAATTGGGGCTGTGATTGGAGACAGTACTGCTGTTGATGATGGGGGAAAACCTAAGGATGAGACTGATGGAATTGCAATGAATATAGGACCAGATAAGGGAAAAAAATCATGGACAAAGGTTGTTGGGAAGCCTCAGGCAGGGATGAGTCTGTATTTCTGTGAAGAGATCTCGCAATTGGAGGATGTAACAATTGAGGAGGAGGATGTAATGGAAGAGATGAAATTGTGGAAGCACACACTAGTAGGACATGTAATTGGAGCCAAAATGGAACTTAAGCAAATGCAGCAGATAGCTGAGAAGAATTGGGAAGGAAAGTGTGTTGTTCAGTACTACAGAAAGGGGTGGTTTGCACTTCGATTCACCTCAAAGGAGGACATGGAGGTAGTGTTGAGGGGTAAACCATGGCTGATTGCTGGTAAAATACTGATACTCAAGCAATAGACTTCAACTGTGGCACAGGAACTAGATAGAATCACAACTATCCCTGTATGGGTTCTTTTTCTAGATTTGGATCGATCCTTACTTGTGGTCAGCTGTAGCCCTAAGCTAGATTGCAAGTAAGGTGGGTAAGCCACTCTTTGCTGACCAAACAACAACACAGAAAAGAAGACTGGCATTTGCTATATTTATGATTGAGGTGGACATTTCCAAGGAACTACCCACACATATTACAATCGGCAAATACACGTGGTGTCCCTGACTTTTGACGTTTTGCATATGGTGTCACTGCTTTTGAAACTACTACTCTTTGGTGTCCCTCAGTTTTACACAACGCGGCACATGGTGTCCGTGGGTCTAACTATGTTAACAGAGTTCCGTTAAGTGATGACGTGGACGTCATTAGTGGTTGCCACGAAAATAATTAGTGTTGTTAATTAAAAAATACATAAAAAAAATAAAAATTCTCTAAAAATTCCAAAAAATTTCCAAAGAAAATCCATATATTGATTTTTCCAAAAATAATTTCGAATATTGATTTTTCGAATTTTTTTTCCCCGAAATTATGTTATTGGTGAAAAATACAGTGCACATGGTGTCCCTGAGCTTTACACTTTTGTGCACATGGTGTCCCCCACTTTTACAATTTGTATATGTGGTGTCCTTGAGTTTTTCAATTTAATGCAAATGGTGTCCCTGCTTTACATTGAATTCTTTTTTTTTTTTTTAAATTATTGATTCATAATTGTGATTTGTGTTTATATTAGATTCCAAATGACTTTTTAACTAATGTAATTAACATAGCTCACGAATGTCAATCGTTCTGGATTTTCCTAAAGCAAGCTCCGGGCATTCACTATTTGATTAACGGATTATGAATAAAAAAACGTATTTAATGTAAAGCAGGGACACCAATTGATTAACTTGGAAAACTAGGGGACACCACATACACAAATTGTAAAATTGGGGGACACCATGTGCACAAAAGTTTAAAACTCAGGGACACCATGTGCACTGTATTTTTCACCAATAACATAATTTCGGGGAAAAAAAATTCGAAAAATCAATATTCGAAATTATTTTTGGAAAAATCAATATATGGATTTTCTTTGAAAATTTTTTGGAATTTTTAGAGAATTTTTTTTTTTTATGTATTTTTTAATTAACATATAATTAACAACACTAATTATTTTCGTGGCAACTACTAATGACGTCCACGTCATCACTTAACGGAACTCTGTTAACATAGTTAGACCCAGGGACACCATGTGCCGCGTTGTGTAAAACTGAGGGACACCAGAGAGTAGTAGTTTCAAAAGCAGGGACACCATGTGCAAAACGTCAAAATTCAGGGACACCACGTGCATTTGCCGTATTACAATTAACACACCATATGGAGAGACAATTCAGCAAAGGGCAGAATATGAGTGGGTTCCATATTTCTGTTATGAGTGCAAGAAAATGGGTCACACAATTTCAACCTGCAAGCATGCTAAGCCTAAAAAACCTACTTTGAAGAAGGTTTATAGGCCAGTTCAGACAAAGCCAATTGAAGAAGAAGTAGTGGAGGAAGAGAATGGGATTGAAGTAGGACATGAGACATGCTCTGATGTGCACCACGAACATCATATCATAGAGACAGAGTTTAAAAAAGAAGTAGACTCTCCCTTACCACCAACTGAAATTGTGGATGATCTAGGTTTGAAGACTGTTGTGAGGAAAAGCAGGAAGATGCAAAGCAAAAGCCCAGAAGGCCTTATAAGCAATAGATTCACAAGTTTGTTCACTGTTGGGACTTATGCAGCCATAATGGATGAAGGTCAGACTAAGGAGAATGCAGCAATAGGGGAAGGAGAGCCTCCTGATCCTCCCTTGCTACAATGATTATTCTCACCTGGAATGTGAGGGGGCTAAACCAAGCCCTCAAGCAGCAAGAGCTGAAGGAGCTCGATCTTGTGGAGAAATAAGGTTGATATTGCAGGAGTTATTGAGACAAAAATAAAAGAAGGCAATGCTAGAAGGTAATAAAGAGTAGATTTGCAAACTACATACATGCTAATAATTATAGTAAGCATAATAATTGTAGAATTTGGGTGTTATGGAATACTAGAATGGTGAATTTTGATGTGGAATATGTGAGTTATCATATGATCCAAGGCAAAGTGACAAACTTGCTTACTCATTACTCCTTCTGTCTAACTATTGTTTATGCAAAGAATGACAGCTTGGGGAGGAAGGATCTTTGGAATAGCCTAGAAGCAAATCGACCCAACATACCTTGGGTTGTGATGGGAGATTTTAATATAGTAAAGGATGACAGTGAAAGATTAGGAAAATGTCCACCAAATATACAAGACATGGCTGATTTCAATGATTGTCTAGTGAATTGTGGGCTAGAAGATCTGCAGGGTCAGGGGCATTTCTTCACTTGGACTAACAAGCAGGAGGGGATTGACAGACTCTAGGAGAAGCTAGATAGAGCTTTAGTGAATGGAGATTGGCTTCAGACTCATACAACTTCTTTTGCAGAATATCTTCCTCTAGGTATCTCTGATCACTCACCAATTAAGGTGACTGTTAGTGTCTTAGAGAATTAAGAGAAATCTTTCAAATTCCTCAACTGCTGGACTGAGCATCCTCAGTATAAAGTGGTAGTGGAAAAGGCATGGAATTGGAATGGAGGAGATTCTCAAATGTATAGATTTTTCAGCAAGTTGAAAAGAGTGAAGCATGCCCTAGGAAATCTGAATAAGAAGTATTACTCAAATCTGCCAGAAAGGGTGAAATCTTGTAAAGAAAAGTTGGAAGATATTCAGAACAAGCCAAAAGACATGCCCATGAATGATGTGCTATTAGAACTGGAAGAGAAAGCAAAGATCGAATACTGTAAGTTCAAAAATAAGAGAAAGCAAGAGTGGTTTTAGGCAAGGAGATCCTTTATCTCCTTACTTGTTTGTTTTAAGTATGGAAGTGCTATCAAAACACCTTAGAGAGATGCCCAAAGAACAACAATATTCATACCATCCTAAATGTGCAAGAGTCAAGTTAACTTATATGGTGTTTGCAGAAAATTTTAATGATCTTTACAAGGGGAGATGTGCCCTCAGTTCAGGCTGCAACAAGATGTCAGACAACTTTGCAAAAATATCTGGTCTGGTGGCAAACCCTGCCAAAACAGACATTTATTTTGGTGGCGTGTCAGGAATTGTTAAAGATCAAATTCTCAAAGACACAGGGTTTTCAGAGGGGAGGTTTCCATTTAGATATCTAGGGCTCACTCTGAACCCTAGCAGGCTTTTGGCAGACATGTACACTCCTTTGGTGAGCAGAATCATGAGTAGTATCAGTAATTGGTCATCAAACTCTCTATCTTATGATGGAAAAGTAGAGTTGATAAATTCAGTCATTTTTGGCATAGAAAACTTCTGGAGCTCAGGGCTTTTACTCCCACAGCACATCATACTTCTGATTGATAGGTGCAGCAGAAGATACCTATGGAATATAGAAGAGAGGAGCAGGAAATTAACCTTTAAAAGCTGGAAAGATATGTGTTCTCCAAAAAACAGAAGGAGGTCTTGGAATGAAAGAAGTCCTTGCTTGGAACAAAGCCTTAATGCCAAAATGGTAATGGAAAATAGTAGCAAAGCAGAAGGGATTATGGCTGCAATGGACTCAAGCATATTATTTGCAGAAGAGCAGTATGTGGGAGGTCAAGATAAAAGAAGGGGACTCAGAAAGTTGGAAAGGAACATTGAAAGTTAGGGATGAAATGCTGCAAAGGGCAGGGAGCGAGCTGGCAAAATGCAGAGAACTTGATCAAAGACTGGGCAAAGAGTGGCAAGTATAAGGTTCAGAAAGCATATGAGTTCTTCAGGGTAAAGAGGAGAACACATAGATGGAGTAAAGTGATCTGGATATACACAAATCTTCCCATACATAGATTTACTGCCAACCTGGCAGTACAGAAATGCCTGCCTACTATTGATAATCTCAGCAAGAGGGGATTAGTCATAGTAAATAGATGCTGCTTGTGTAAGCACAATCTGGAGAGTCATGATCATCTATTTTTTTATTGTGTTTACTCCAAGAAGATATGGCAAGAAGTGCTGGATTGGATAGGAATTAAGAGAAGGGCATGGAGCTTAAGAAGAGAGCTTCATTGGAGTGCAAGCAGGAAGAGAAAGAAACATTGGCACTTTGATTGGTGATATGGCGTAAGAGCCGTGTGTTAATCCGCGTTATTTAGACGCCTTAGGGTCTATTTTAGCATGGTATTATCGTGATTCGTAGACCGTGATTCGTAGACCACGTTATTTGTGAAAGTTATTTAGCCCATAATTAGACTCCTCTAATTAGTACTTAATTACCCCTAATTAAGTTTAGCTAAGATCTTTAGTTGCATGTAAGATTAA
>JBBYHQ010310208.1:0-17442 GCA_038382645.1 Spergularia azorica | reverse complement strand
CTGCTGATTTGATAGCCCGTGAGGCTCGGACGAATTTGGATTGTATTGATTTTCGGCACCTTGTAACCCCTCCCCTTGCTATTCAAATGTATTTTGATGAAAACGATACTTTTGTTCCCCGCTTCAACCTAGGGGAGGACATTGACCCGGGGGGTGTAAGTAGCCTTTGATTATGGCTCTATAACCTAAAGACGCTTGTACTCTGATTAGTTTATACTTATCTATGCTACCCGTTTCGAAAAAAAAAAGACCGATGCAGTTTGGAGTAAATAAGGTACTGTTGGTCTATGGGCCCTAGCTACTAAGGAGGGTTCAGGGTTGAGGCTCTTCATGGCTTGACATAGCCAAAAAATTGAGCGGAATGTGTCCTACTCCGTATTATGTAATGAAGATTTAATGTTGCTTTTTATTATTATCTGAAAATGATGCTTTTCTGCCAGTTTCCCTAACATTCAATAGGACTTCTTACCAATTGTCGACCTATTAATTTCATGATAATTTGATTAAAGGATATGTTGCACGAATTTACTACAAATAGACCAGCACTGGTTGCTATAGACTGTAGCAAAGAGGGTGCAGGGGTAAAGTAGCACACCACAAATTAATAACTTGAGTGATCTATAGACCCCTCCTCAACTAAACAAGGTGATAATAGGGCGAATTAAATTTACTGGTACCGAGTGCACGAACTACTCCAATTTTTTCAAAGACATGTAAACAATCTAAAAAGTTTCAAAACAAAGAAGATAAGCTACTTTTGTATTGAAGAAGAAAACCTTGATTATGGGACGAGAATCCGATATTCAACCTTGATATGACTATCTCACAATATTCCTACCAAAACACAAAATGACATGCACAGATTGAGAAATAATACGCAGATTTTTCATAAGAATAATAGAGAGATGACGAAAACAAATAAGGATATATTCTTCTTCACAAGGATTGGAAGCCTGAAACATTCCTATTCTCTAGTAATGCATAATAAACTCTAGTTGACAAAAGTCAAGTCCTCTTAATTACAATTGAGATATATCAGCATCTAATGGAAAAAGGAAAGTGATGATAAAATTAACCTTTCCTGAAATAAGAAAGAAAGATGATGGTATAATTGGACATTTCACATTTGCTAATAGCAAAGTTTGTGTTGAGTAAATTCACAAATGATGGTGTCATAAAGAATACAATCCACAAGAGGCACTAGATGGTAATAAATTTGGGCTGCTGATTTAAGTAACTCCCTCTTTTACCCTTCGATTTTAAAATAAATTATTAAGAATAATGTCCAAGTAGTAAAATAATTAGATTTTTTTTTTTTTGTCAACCCAGGACTCCAGGTTCACCCTTTCCGTGCTCCCTCTATTGCCAGGCAACTCCACGGACCTGCGCACGTTGCCTCAAGTTTGTTGAACTTGGATTGAGCGGTCGATCGTGATCCACTCCTCTGCGGTGCGGTTGATCGATTAGCCCAGAATTTGGGGATTTTAATCGACTAACCCAGAATTTGTGATTTTCATTGCCTCAAATTCAATCGATTAACCCATAATTTGGGGAATTTAAAATCAATTTACTGGAATTTTACCAACAACAATAATAGGATTAAATTCGATTGAATTGGCGAAATTGTTTGATGTTTGATAAGATAGATTTGGGGTCGGAACACCGACAGGAGGTGAGGATAGAGGTGCGGCGGGGATGGGCTGATGGGCAAGGCAGATGTTGGTTGGCTTGGGGGAGGGGGAGGAGAGGATAGAGAAATTAGGGCCTGTTTGGCCAAACTCATACTTCTCCAGAACTAAGTCTCAGAAACAGTTTATGAGAAACATTTCCTGGAGGACGAGCTCCAAATTGGAGCTTCTACTTCTGAAGCACAAATTTACACTAGAAGTGCTTATCAGAATTCAGAAACAGTTTCTCAGCTTTGTGTGTTTGGCCAGTTTCCAGTTTCTAGGACCCAGAAACAGTCCAGAAATACTTCAGGAGCTTGGCCAAACACACCCTTAGTCAAAATACACCCAGTTATATAGTAATTGTTTTTTTTTTTTAAATAGTTGCAAATTTCAGAATTACTATGAAAGGGTAAAAGAGGGAGTCACTTAATTTTGCCTTGGCAATTATAATTATTGTCTTGGCAAAATCAGCACCCTAAAATTGGGTGCCATGTGAGAGAATAGGTATCGTAACACATAATTAACTTTCAAAATTTAGCATCATCTAATCGTGACCCTCATTGTCCAAATTTATATGATCTTCTTGAAATCTTTCGGAGACTTGTATTCAAAGAAAATTGTTATCCCGAGTTTTCCAAAACACCTTAATTCTCTCAAAACTACTTTTAATTAAGATACATTATTATCTTTATTATTTCGTCACGATTTTGCTATTGGCAAAGATAGCAAGGGCACCATCATACTAATGCATTGTAACACCTCACAACTCTTTCACATCTATTTCCTAAAAATTGGGAAGGTTCAATAATTTACCTTGCAAAGGAGTAAAATGTGATCATGCAAAGACCTAGAACGAAAACAGAGCAAAGCACAAAAATGAACCAATGAAATCAGATATTAGTGTTAATTATCTATGTGTTAATCTTAAGTCCCCAAGATTCTATGTCACTTGTCAATCTTTTAAGGATACTCAAAAAGACCACATGCTATCTGCTACAACAAAATTTGTTGTTCTAAGACTACACCAACAAAGACTAGTAAAATCCTCAAAGATGAAGCACTAAGCTTAAGGTGGAGAATCACATGGGGAAGATCAGACAAACAGATTTTGTGGATAAGTTGGGTAATTAATTAATTACCAAATCAGCAATTAATTAGCAAATCATGGGGGCCTTGATCTCATGTTTTACTTTGAGAATTAGCAAAATAGGGAAAAGATTAGTTATTATTAATCAAAATCCTCGATATATATAAAAAAAAAAAAAAAAAAAAAAAATTTAAAAAGAACCCCCCACTTTTTCATCTAGGAAAGAATTCAATTAGGTCCCATAAAAGAAAAAAAAAGGGAATGCACTTACAAGCATTTAGAAAAGAAGCATATATTTTTGGGCCCAATCGTAGATTACCAAAGCTACGACGAATGGTTAATGTTATTCACCACCATAACAATTATGTATGACGATTCATATTGACCAGTCACAAATCCCTTTTGAGTTAGAAAACTTTTGTTGTTATCGTATCATATCGCTTGATTCACCACTTAATCAAGCAAAAAGAATGCACCAAGATATCGAAACCTTTTGAAAGGAGAGAATATACATGTTGAACAGATGAAATTTCCCATTTGATGCAGAGTATAGGTATTCAGAAGTTCACAACTTAAGAAAGCCTAGCATTTTGGCTATCGAGAAGCCTAGGGTTTCAGTTAATGACCTTCCAATGGTAAGGAAGACTTGTAACTGCTACCCCAACCTTAAAAAGTCATTTTTTTTCGTTTATGGTATTTTCATCCCATGTTCATATCCATGCATTCAAGGGCCTTCTCTCAATTTAGATCAATACTACTTCTAGATCTCTTTCCTGTGCATAATTTGAATTTAAGTAACAAAAGACATACGCATTTCAATCTTGGATCAATGACAACCTAAAAATCTTGGATGTATTATCTAACTACGACACCCTTTACACGATTGTCTCTAACATGATGCACCACTTTAAGCCGATGACATATATATCTCTTTTCACGAAATAGCTAAACCAACCTTATAAAATCGTAACACTTCTACCTGAGTCAGAATAACAAAAGTTGACTACAAGTTATAAGTTACAACACATTCATATTAAACCAAGAGATCAACTCCAAAGAATATTAATTTTAATCATAAATATTGCAAAAGATAACCAGTTTTCAACTTCAAGATACTCTAGTATCATTCGATTATCCCACTAACAAACATTACATCTGAATAAGCCAATGCCAATGTGACAGATTACCAAATAAACATAAACATTAATTAGTTAGGCAATCTTCTAATGATCGCATAAAATTCTCTAAGGTCCTCATAAAATTAGCACATCTGCACATGCATTTGCCCTCAAAATCAACCTTAAGATGGTCCATCGTGGTCCCTATCTTCCTAGTAATCTTTCGCAGTTTATTATCAAAATATCATGAGAATTTTGCTCCAAATTTTCTCTTTTGTCAACCGCAAACTTAGATTCAGGTTGCAGACAAGCAAGAGATACTCTCAGCAGTTAAACCCTCCACCTTGCTGATGTAGCACTACAAGTCTACAACCTCCTCTGGCGCAGCCATTTGTCGAGTCTAGGAATGCGACACATGGGCCGCGAACAAGGGTGAGAATATGAAGTTATGAACCAATCAGGGAATTTGGGCACACCATATGAAAGCTTCTCCTTCACATGGGCTAGTACTAGTAGTTGTAGTTGTCTTATGTCAAAACCAGACTAACATAAATCCTAGCCATGCATGAAAAAGAGATGATGCCCTACAATTCTTATAGGAGTAATGTTTATCCTTTGATCTTAGAAAGTGACGTTAGAGTTGGGTGGTGGTGCCCAAGGGGGCAGGGGTCATGGATAAGTAAGATGGTCATGACATATGTTGGCCTAAATTGGACCCTGTGGTTTACATTGTTTCCAAATGTTTGATGACATACTTAGAAGATAAGTGCATTAAGTAGCAATGCAGTTGATATATAGGCAATGTGCCCAATCTAACAGTTTGGGCAGATGGTAGGCCGCTTCCGGATGGTACCAACTGTTCCATTGTTATACATTCGCGGTTTTTATGTGGAGCCTATATATCAAGAGAATTGGAACAATGTAAGAAACTTATAATCAGCTATGTTGTTCAGACTCTTCATTTTGTCACCTACATTTGAGACTTCACACTTTGACATACGTTTCAATTGCTCAAAGCCTCAAACACTTGCGAGCTACGTTTTTAGATTCTTCCATTCTGATTTAGCACTTGTGTTAGAGTATTGACACTTTGACACGGATTCAGACACTTACAATTCACCTTGAGCCACACCCATGTCGAGTACTTATATCCTGAGGCAGAGAATGATGCTCTTTTTTTTTTTTTTGTGTTTGAGGTTAATAGCATGATACTCTCTTGGGCATTAATTCAAATCGTTAGTAATTTTAGCAGGGAGAGGTAACACAGCACAAGAACTCAGCTGTAGAGGGTTCTTTATAAGAAAACCTGAAATTTTATAGCTTGAGCTAGGTTCGAGAACTTATTATTTCGACACTTCATATACCTGGCGTATCACGTGTCAAACACGACAATTAGACACTAGGACAAAAAAGAAGCTTCTTATAAAGTAAACGTGTCAGACACTCCGACACATACTCGCGTCCGATACTTTCAGGCTTTCAGCCCAGTCTAAGGAACCTAACTTGAGACAGTTACAAGTAATTTGGACTGTGGGAAAAGAACAAGATCTAAGATACCAAAGATACTGCAACTGTTTCATGAAAATGAACTAAACTTTTCGGAGGAACCAACTAACATTTTACTGTACAATGAAAAAAAAACCCCCCAAAATGAGCAAAATTAGTGGGATTGTAATCTTTGAAATTCTCCAAGCATAGAGATAAGAAATAACGTGCAGGTCTTTGTTATTGTAAGAAGTTCGAATGTAGAAGAGAATTAGAAATCAAAAGTACCAACAACCATGTTAGCTTGGGTTATTGAGAAAAAAGAAAATAAAAGGAGATTAAGACTGATGAATAGTTAGTGAAAGCAACAGAGTATCCTCTTAAACCACTTAATACATGCAACTTTGGCAAGTGTTTCAGCTCTATGTAACACATAGACAGACTCCATGACATGGTCACATGCATATAACTTGTGATTTCACATCATAGTTTTCGTCTAAGATATAACTTGAAGATTCAGATGAAATTTTCTAACGGCCACCTATCACTTTTAGACCTCCCCAATAAAGTCAAAATATTGAAATTTCTTCCCTAATTTCATGCTAAGTTTGATATGCAATTCCCTCTTCATGCACATGGCCGTGACCTCAGGGTGTTGTAGGCTTGTTGATAACGGCTTGTTTGGCAAGGAGGAATTGACCGTAAACTTAGAGAAACGATTTATAACTTATAATTGCGGTTGAAAAGACAAAGAATGTTTTGTTAATGGATTTTTGTTTTCTTTTTCTCTAAAATTGGTAGAATTTGGAGGAAAATAAAGTTCACATTGTAATATATTTCTACCATTTTTCTTCCAATCCCTCCAAAAACGCCGATTTCTCTACAGATCTCTTATTTACCCTTCTTCCAATTTCCATACATTTGCTTTCAATTCTCGTTACATTAATAAACAAGATAAGTTGTTAGGACATCCAAATCCTCAATAAACATGTCGAAAAATTTGGTCCAAGTAAGGTTCTGTAATATTTTAAGGGTTTTAATACGGCATTAGCAGCTAACTGCTCATATAACAGTGTTAGACTATTAGTTAACCGACACTATTATTTGGATTTTTCTTCTTTTTGTTTTTACTTGTTTTAGTTGGAACCACAGTTTTATTGGGAGGACTTTTGCATTCTGGATGTTATAGCATATGAAGTTGGATATCAAGTATTAGCATTAAACCCCTGAATGCTAAAATTAGCTTATCATTGTTATGGACCTCATGGTGGATGCCTGGATGGCTTGTTTTTACACTCCATCTTCCCTATTTTCATGCAACTAGAGGTTCATATGGTCAAATATACGATGACAATATAACAAGACAGATTAATTTATATGAACAAGCCAAATGGCACATGTGATTTTCAAATCAATGTTTTCGGACTCTAATACATTGATCTAGTGTTGGAGGTAACGAGGTAAAGGTCGCGACTCCGAATAAGTTTTTTTTTTTTTTTTTTTTTTTTTTTTTTTTTTTTTTTTTTTGCCTTCTAATTTTAATCTATACCAATATAATTTACCATAACTTACTATTCCGAATTTCAAATCCTAACTTTGTCATTACAAGCATCTACCACCATTTACGGAGCTTATCTAAAAGATGCATGAGATTATCAATCAGAATTCATAAGAAATTTCACACAAAGCATATTCAAGGCTCAACCATGATTTAGGCTCCAATAAAGTAACAAGGCAAAAGAGCAACTGGTGAAAGAAGTACAAAGGCCAATAAAGATGTGAAATGGGTTTCAAACTAGTTTCTCGAGTACAACTGCTTGCTGACTTTAACCTTGACAGTCTATCAACATCCGCAATATCACAATGTCAACACATCTTTACAATTTACATCCTCATTGAAGGGTTAGTTTTGAGTATGTCTTCTGAGCTGGTAAGATCCTTAGGGGTGCTTACGACTCGTTCTATATTATACTGCCCTTTGCGACTCCCTTTAAAAAATTATAAGGTTTAATTTGCTTAGCAAAATAACAAACCAATCCCATGCCTAATATCCTTAATCTCTCTTTACTGCTAGAACAGAGGAAGATATGACATTTATGTTAATAAAGAAGTATTTTTTGAAGGGTGAACAATAGCTCTTGCACTGGTTGGTAATTTGGCATGCACCCCTGAACAACAAGGTCTTCGGGAAAACAAAGACCAGGGTTCAAAACTCGTTTGTATCAATTTACTTATGTGCGATTCTCCTTAGGACTCAATCAAGATAAATTTTTATTTTATGAAAATTTGACTAAGGCTGTCTTCACTTTTACTGCTCAAACCAGAGAAAGATATGACATTAAGCTGAATATTTACACCTTCATTAGTCAACTAACCCCCCGATAATAGGTATAGTCTCATACAAAACCGTCACCAATCACGGATGAGAGTGTTATAGGTATGTTTTCCATAGTACTGGACTACTGGTAATAATTCTAACGGAAAGGAATACTAGGACATTTGACATAAAGCAGCCAAAGATGGTAACTAGAGCACTGGGCAAAGTTGGTTTCAGGCTGTTCTCTAAACATAAATCAAGCATCATCTCATAACCTCCATGCCCTTCTTTTGTTTTCCATCTAAAAATATGCATCAATAATTGGCTGTACTTCATTCCAATATTACAGATTTATTCGCATTGCAAGATAATTGTCCCTACGTCCTTGCATTGCGTTAGGTTGAAGGTGTGTTTTGGGGTGCAAAATTCTTAATGCAGCTAAACTACAGTTGATTACCTGCGCTAGAAGTTTGATTGAGATTTGACTTCATTGCTTCGTGCACAAACAGTTGGGTATGTACATTTCATATTAATTAGACTTCTTTTTAAGGGTGGAAACATGGAGAGGCACGAGACAGTATTGATGCAAACGAGTTTTGAACATGGACTGCATGAATGGTAAACTACGTGTATAAATTTCAGTTTGTGAATAAAAACACTACTCTCTATCAAGCTACATTGTGATCAATTCATCAGGTAATCTTCATCTTACTTCTGAAATACCGCCTAAGCGGCTAAGCTCTCCAAGAAAAAATCAACTCAAGTCTCTCAATCTAGTTATGTTGTTGAAACACCTAGCCCAAAGGGTAAAAAGTACTGTAAAAAGGTGCAAACAAAAATATCCGACTCTGACACATCAAATCTATTTAGGAGGGTTACTGGAATGTTTAAGTCATAAAGGGTTATGATAAACCCTGCCTGTTGCTTTAGGAAAGCAAAGTAAAAATCTATGGACAAAGGAAAAAGAAGTTTGTAACTTTTCACTGTGATGGTGAAAAAATAAGCAAGAAAGGCCTACCTACTAAAGGATTAACAGGCTCCTACAATTATGTCAAACAAATCACTGCATAAATTAATGCAGAAAATCACCTTGAGAAATAGATGCTAATCCAAGTGTGCTATATAAGTCAAGAAGAAACGTACCATGTAATCATATAATCATGTGCCGGTTATACAGCATAAATCATTGCTGATATCAATGAGCCAAGCTTAATCATACCCCATGTCTTATCTGGATTAGAAATAGCATACAACATATTAGAACAGTCATCTTGGCCAAGGAATTTTTTGAATAAAGTCAAACTAAGAACATCATTATGTATTTGCTCTTTTCACTTCAATCTTAACTGTTTGAAAGGACAACTATTAAAGCAGTATGAAATACGTATATGTAATAACAATGGGTTAGTGACTTCAACAACAACAACAAAAACGCTTCTTCATTGAATTCTTTACGTTTGGTTTGAATAGAGAGGAGTCCAAACTAAATGCAAAGATTTTAAAGAACATAGACATTGGCTGTAGTTAAACTGTTCTAAGTACTAACACAGAGCTTTCTCAGAAACATAGACATTCGCCAAGAACATGACCAAAAGGGTCCATTGTAACCAATCCCACATATCAACATGCCTGTCCTTTATTTGCACTCCGAATACACCAAGTGTGCGCAGACTAAATAACAAGCTCTGCAAGTTGTGATTACTGTCGACTCAATAAGTTCGACAAGAACACCAGCAATGCAGCACATCAGGCTACCCAATGGAGACACTCTATATAGTTTATCCTTTCAAAAGGAATAATTATGAGACTCGATAAAGGAGTTTCCTATCATAAGGCTCTCGATCTGAACAACAGTGGCTTATCATTGTGTCCTACAGTCTACTTATCAGCTTCCCCACACTACTGATGGCCACTAGTACAAACCACTTCTAAATACCTGAACTAAAAGTTGATGTGCTTCAGATTCATAGAATACTACTCAATCGTCGGATCTTCATATTCAGTTAACTCTGAATGTGTCAGAGATCAAAAGATTTAGAATTAGCCTAGGAAAGTAGGAAGTACTTAAACTTTACCCAGATCCAACTGCGTCAAAAACGTATGACAGCATTATCTGTGTCTACACAAATTTAAAGGCATGCTTCCCGACTAAAGATACAAGACGAGCACTAAAGAGTCTATAATAGGTTCCACTCCAATTGCCTATGTAAGTATTAATCACCCTCTCAAAGCAGAATTTCTTCAAGATACTTCATTCTCTAAATATGAGTCCTTAATGATTACTGAATCAGAAAGATTGCAGATTCCAAACATCATGAATTCGATGTTTCATGACATATCATTCAATGGCTTGAGCTCATTTACTAACTGTTTAGAAGTGCATATCTACACAATGCATGTTTGTTCGATTTTGGAGCATCACTTATTATGAGCACAGCGGAAAATATTAATGGGCGTTTAGGGTATCTAGACTCTAGAGTGCCTCCATGTACATTCTAAATCCTTACATTAGTGAGGTTGCAAGGTCTAACTCAATGAAAGGCATATGCCATTTGTTAAACTCGAAAGTCATACACATTGGATGATTTTACAAGTTGAAGGAACTAGAAAATGTACTAGCAGTAAGCATACCAAACTGCCACAGGTCAGACTATCTGACAACGAACAAAATTCCAAAAGAATACCTTGTCTTCAGCATCACAATTCACAAGTATCATACGCGATGCAATCTGCAGAACGCGCCAACAAAGGAAATTGCTAAGAGCCTTGAGATAACATGTCTAGCTGCAAGGACAGTGAAGAGAAGGATCATATGAGATAAATGTTCGAAAACAAAGCACTTAATATAAGATAAATGTTCGAGTTGATCAAAGATTACATGGTCTACAACTCTACATCCTACTCGTATATTGTTTACTCCTATCCATCATTATATTGAATGACAATGTCTAGTTTGGAGCGTGATCATTCTTCCATATGTTTATCAAGACGAGTACAAACCGGCCTTTAGAGTAACCATCTATTATAACCACTTGGCCAACCTTGATCCTCGACATTTGTGCAATGTAATTAGTTGCCTAGAGCACAATGTCGCGACATACACATAAGATAAAACAATTTCAAAAGACCGAACCCAAAAACCCCTCTACTCGAGTAAGGTTAGTTCTACATGTACGCGCCCACTCCCTATCCCTTAAAAAGTCGAGGGGTTGTTTCCGATTGACCCACACTCTTCAACCTCGCTCGATCCCTTAGAGAAATGTTCAACGATTACACCGATCCCGTAAATTTAAACAACTCAATTAACACAAACAATTTAAAGCTTCGTGCCTTGAGAAAACTGGGTAGAGATTAGGGTTGACATAATTCTCAACCTAGCAAAAGGTAAAAGCCGGAAAATGGCGCTTATCTCTTTTAGGACTTTCATCAAACAGTTGGCGTGCATTACACAGACAACCAAGAAACTGGATAAAAAGGGAGGGAAGATTGAAATTCTGTGAGTTGATTTGAAAATAAAAACATGGGTACCTGTGATTTTGTTGGGTTCGCAAAAGCTTCACGATTACGCTTCTCTGAAGCCCGAATTCGTCGTGGACCTGTTGGGCTCTCGTCTTTGAGTAAGCCTTGTTCATGAGGCCAAGAATCTAATGGGCTAATCCAAACCTCGACCTGCTTAGTTTCGACTTACGAGTGCCAGACCCTAGCCCTAGCCCGCCCTAAAAGTAGTGGGCCGGTTCAGTGCCAGACCTCAGGGAGCCCAGCCCGGGTGTAGGCCCGGCCCTAACCCTGGTCCGCCTGCCCAATGGCCACCTCTAGGTGTCGGTATTACATAATGGTCAAGGGTGCGATCCTTTAATACCCCCCTTTTTCTTTCAAAGTCGATCTTCTAGTCATTGTAAAATCACTCGTTTAGTTTGGTAAAGATTAGTAAGTTGACAAGATTCTAAAGTATTGACGTCATTTTCAAAAGGCAAAACCTATTCAGTCAAGTTTAGATCGGATAAAGTTGGTCCACTAATTAAGGGGTGGTGAGTTTTACACTCCTTAATTGTGAGAAGAGTAAGACCCACATCTAAAAAAACGTGACTTATAATAGGAGTATAAAAATCAACATGATGAGGTAAATATTACCACCCCTAATGAAGTACGTCAAAATTATCTTGTGCTTTTGTTAAATCAAAACTAATACTCCGTATATTGTTCGATAAGATTATTCAATTCGATGTGGTCTATTTTTCGATCCGAGGACAATTGTGCTTAACCGTGAATTTCGAGTACGCAGTGGCCCGTGGAGGGTATCCTGGCTCCTCCGTGGAGACGTGGAGTACTACTAAAGCTAAGACTTGAGAGTAGAAAGAAAGGCTAAACATAGTAAAGAGGAACACCAAAATGTATCCTAAAAGTAAAGGTAGCTAGGCAAGTTATCTAGCTAGAGGCTAGAGACTAGAGGCAGCTTAGGCACTAGCTGCCGAGCTTGTCTGTCTGACTCTAGGAAGTTTTGACCAACAATAGAATTGACTAGCTGCCATGGTCCATGATGTCGTTAATTGATTGTAATCTTTAGGGGCCTGAGCAACAGTTTGTCCCCGCATAATGCTGAATGCATATATACTTGAATGAGCGTATGTGATATCTTCATCTTGATCTAGTATGTGATAATGTGATATCCGTATATACCCAAAACTAGCTTCTTAGGAGGGTACTCATAGGGCCTTTTACCAAACTAACCATTTAATTGAAACTATTCTCCATAATAGCCATACTCTAATACTAATGCCAAGAATGACAATCTTAGGGATAAACTTGTCAAACCAACGCATGGTAGCCGGTTTAACAACCAATTTGATATTGTTATTGAACCAATATATGCCAAACCAACAGCTTTATTCACCCGGTTCAACATCACCTTGCTAAGTGGCACAATAATCAAACATACTATTTTTTTTCCAATTCATAAATTTCGCAATCAAATTTGTTTATCAAACTTATAATTGTTATTTCGCGAATTCACTATAGTCATGACTAAGAGCTAGGTACCTGCCCAGAAACCATATGATACACTTAGCAAGATGATCTCAATGTACAGAGCATATATCTTGATTTAGATACAAAAGAGGAGTTTGTAAGTTTCTTAATTATCATACCTTTGTCTTGAAAAGTTTCTACTTTACTCTTCTTTGCAAATTGACAAGTCCTTGGATTATGTCTAATTTCTTTGCAAGTTGAACAATGTGAAGATCGATTAACCTCACAATTCTTCTTAATGTTATCCATCTCTTTAATTATCATACTAGGAATCGAATTATGCAAGGCAAGAACATCCCGGCGTTTCAAAGCTATGATGATTACCAGATTCTGGGGAACAACGATCTTGGAAAGAAAAGAGCCTTTTTTTTTTTTTAGGGGAAAAGTGCCGGGGTTTTGGGTACATTTTGGTGTTCAAATTCATTCATTTTCCTAAAGTTTGATCATTTTGGATAATATTATTGTTGTATGGCTATTATGGGGAATAGTTTCAATTAAATGGCTACTTTGGCAAAAGGCCCGTACTCATATTAAGCGTTTAACAAATTTATAAAACGGATAATTATGAATTATCGTATGAATTTTTGTTATCATTTGACACTTGTGATTTTTGTTATTCGAACTCTTCGCTTTACCTTATGTATGTACCCATGTCGGCTAATCGACACTCGGCATGGATGCAACACTTGGATACGCCAAAAATATGAGTTATTTTTCTTCATAAATTAGCGGAGTCTAACACTTGAACTACATTCACCAGTGCTAGATTGTTCTAACCGAGTCGTCTGAACAACATATATAGCTTGTGAACATTTTTGTACTAAAATACTTGAAAACTAATACCCTGACTCTTCCTTATAATATACGGAGTAAGTTCTCAGATCGATAAACTGTTTACATATATAGCCGCAACTAGCCAAGCCCAAGCACGAACATTGTACTCCATATTATTAGTGTTTCCGGACAACAATATAAGAGGTAATTCTAAATTTCTAACATATACTCCGTAACACAATACGAAAGATGGGGGCAAGCAAAAATTACTTCCTTTATCTCGGTACGTACATACCACTCCGTCCCAGTTTAAACTTTCCATGAAATTTGAAATTCTCTCACATAATACTATTCCTATAGGAAGTTTAATTTGTGACGAAGTGGTGTGTCAGAGACACCGTTACATGTGACATTCAAGGGGTTGAGTTCACTCTAGTAGTAGTGTGGGGGCAAAACGGCGGTGAAAGCCACAGGTGAGTGTATTAATTAGTATGTACAGTCACAATGACACAATGTCACCGAAGAAGCAGCAAAGACTTGTGTGCTATTTACGTTAAAATGTAACGTTATTGTTAAAAGTGCATGCACGAGATGCTGAGTGTGTGCATATATCGGCAAAAGCTGATGATTTGCGTGACCAACCCCTCTTATTATTTAATAATGCACCTGTGCTACGGCCTACGTGACCTCCCTCCCTTTTTGCTTTTTTATTTTTATTTTTATTATTTTATCTTTTTTTATGCGACTTGAGCAATACGGAGTATGAAGAACACATAAACAAACGGCAACATTTTAGGGAGACTCAGGTACTCAGCGCGTGACGTACTATAAACTTCTCTAAGATGCTTAGATAGTTTAGATACTCCGTATGATATGATGAAACTGATTTTTCCGATATTCGAATGACAATAATTTGATCTTATTTGAATTCACTATTTTTTGAGTTGAATGAAGAAGATGTAGTATCTTATTCGTACTTAAGTTGACTTATCATAACTCAAAAACATGTACGAGCACGATCAAATTACATTGCTCCGTATAATAGGTATTAGGTAGTATAACAAAGAACAAACATTCAAACATAATAATGAAGTCTAGATTTGTAATTAATTTTGTTTTAAATGTTTAGTAGTGTCAAAGAAGATCAATATATAATGAGAGGTGTTATTCGTCGTCCTCCCTATTACTAATATCGCCCACCGTATTACCAAAATACCCCTTCTAAACATAATTCTACCTACCTTATGATCCTTATGATTGAGTAAAAGGATTAAATTAAACCCATTTCAAACAATCATAATATGGGTATTATCATATTATCAAAATCAAAATGTTTATTTATCTACCAATGAGGGACTTTAATTTATTAATTCTTAAATACTCGGTAGCATCATTAGTTGATATTGTCTTAAGAAAAGGGACAAGATAAAAAGGTAATGTACAACATGAAATATGTCTAGGGTGAAAAATTTCATGCGCATCACAAAATACTCTCTTTTGTTATTTTTAATGTTAAAGGCAAAGCTAGAAGATTTAGAAAGAAGCAAGGAACCAATAGTCGGGTTATCACTGAACCGGAGGATTAATAGTTTTATGAACCCTTAATCATCCCATAATCAAAGTGGTCCTGCTTAATCAAAAGTAAAATCAAAATCATGACTAAAGTATGCATGCATTATGACTATACAATTAAGTCTCAATTATATGAGGCTTCACGTACAAATGTCAGTACACATACTCACCAACATCATGACTTCATGGCATTTAGTATGGCATTACTTCAAATCTATATACATCATCATTCGAACCATGATAACTCAATCTAGTTCATACTATTACGATTATACGATATCATGAATATGAATGATGATTTTCATACTTACGAATCATATATAATAGATTTCACGGTACCTATTATGGGGATCACTAATAATTTCAAATGCAGTCATAACCATAAATCAGAAATGTCGTGAATATTTTGCGCGCATTTCTTAATAATAAATTGAACTTTAAGTGAAAAAGTGGTACGAAAATGTCTATCGCTTGCCAGTTCCATCAAATTTCCATGGAAGACTAAGATTTAACCGCGCGACAATATTGTGAACGAGTTTCGATGTTCAGACTTTCTACTTTCGACTAACTTTTATTGTTGTGAAATATGTAAAACCATAAAACCGTATCAATCAAATACACCGGCTACAAAAAAATGCAAAGTAGTATTAACAACCTCACTAAAATTGCAAATTCAAAAACTCGATACCACCCGATAACGCCTTACAGTCTTCCATCTTCCATCTTCCATCTTCCATCTTCCTCTTCCTCTTCCACAACACACCCTCAAATCCTCAATCTCAATCCATCAAGAGTCAAGAGTCAAGAATCTAAGAAGTGAGTTGGTAACATCTAGTCCTCAGGTTGTAGACTTGTGAAAAGGCGACCCACCTTCTGACCCACACTTGAGCCAACCAACCAAATAAGCCAAACTAACTCAAACTGTCAGTAATGAAATGACCATTTTACCCCTACTTCTGTCTTCTTACCCTGCAAAACATTTACCACTGCATTGAAATTTCTACTGCTATCACACACCCCCCCCCCTCTCTCTTCCCCCTCAAAAACACCATATTCAATCTCCAATCTATTATTTATTACTTATTCATTTATTCTCTCATTTCTTTAATTTTAATACATTATTCACCATTCACTCCTACTCTACTCTACACAAAACTACAAATTAAAAAAATAAATATCACAATTTTTTTTTTATAACATAGTTTTATTTTTCTCTGTTCTTGTTTGTATCTTGAGCTAAAAGAGAGCAGATTTTCAGTGTTTGTTAGTGATGAAGAAGTTCAACCCATAAAAACAAAGGTGCGCATTTTTTTTTTTTTGCTCCGTTTTTCACGCCCTCGTTTACAACAAATGGACTCAGAATTTCAATGTATTAGGTTCATAATTTTATTTGGTTTTTTAAATTCAATATACTTGTCTCTTCGCATTGTTGTATGTAGTACTATACTTTTATGTGGGTTCAATTTACTATGTAGAAATGTATAGTATACGCTTTATAAATTAGATAGATTCTTTGACCCTTCCATGTTTTACTCAAAGTTTACATCTTTCTTTGATGCCATTTTCTCATTTGATTGATATAAGTAAGTAGAAGTTGATATGGTAATTATTTTCTCATGTGGGTAACTTTTTTTGAGGTTAATTTGTTTGTGGGTTTTGTTTGGTGTGGTTTTCTGCTGTGTTGCTTGAAACCGAAGACTGTTTTTTCTCCTGTTGTTGCCTTTGGTTGCAACTTTGAAAGGTACAAACTACAAGTTGTTGTTGTTGTTGTTGTTGTTGTTGTTGTTCAGCTTGTGATTGAAGTTTTTCCCTTTTTTTGGCAATGCTGCATCGTTGTACTTCTCTTTTGTTCCTTTCATCAATGTTGTTTGATTCTCTTGGTATTGTGTCACTGCCTGTGATTTTGTCATGATTCCTTGTGTTTCGGGTTGTTTCTCAAAAATGGAAGGCGGGTTTTGATTAAATTTCTTTGTTCTTCTCTTTTGTTCTTTTCATGAATGTCGTTTGATTCTGTTGTTATTGTATCACTGCCTGTGATTTTGTCATGATTTTCTTGTGTTTCGGGTTATTTCTCGAAAATGGAAGGCGGGTTTTGATTAATTTTACTTACCCTTTAGGGTTCTTTGTTTGCGTCATGTTGTACAGGTTTGAATCTTAGTTGAGTAGTACATTGCTGTGTAGGAGAGGGTTTTGATTTAATTCCGGAGTGATGGATGGGCGGCGACATTCAGTGGACGTGCCTATATCGAAAACCCTTGTGGCACTTCGGAGGGTAAGGTCATTAAGGGATCCATCAACTCATTCAATGAGCAAGTTTTCTAATATGGTTGATAGTATGAATTGGGATACTAATTCCTGTAATGGGATTTCTCTGAGGTTTGGGAATGGTTGCCT
>JBBYHQ010310177.1:0-17445 GCA_038382645.1 Spergularia azorica | reverse complement strand
ATTCTCAAAGGACCACACCAAAACTCCCCTTCAACCAAACTTATTCAAGCACCCCCAAAAAATTGGTCATAAATGCAAAAAGAAATATCACCCCTAATCCCCATTCTCGATTCGACGACAATGTTGATGATGGTGATTAGGAGTCTAATGTTGAAGTTGGGTCTAATCTCATCCTTTTAGTTCCGGGGGTGGTTGTGGTGGTCGAGGTCGTCGTAGTAGTAGTACTAGTAATAGTCGTCGTTGTCGCATATCGGGAAGAATTATAACATGAACCAACAGCAGATGTTAAATCATCACTTTTATAGCTAAAGCATCCAGCATCCAACACCCCAATTGGACTCTGGGGTACTCCTTGTTGCATAGGACTAAACCCTAGACTTCCACCAATACCATTTCTGCTCATTTGTGACATTTCCTTGATCAATTCTACACACTTCATTACTCTACCCTGAAACCAAAAATTCAAAAAAAATGGCCCAAGAAAACATTAATATGGTCAACAACACTTCCTTAATGTTTCAGAAAGCTGTTAAATGCAAGTAATTTAGTACTATACTACTATAATATGAAACAATTTTTATGAATGAATGTACCTTCTCCAAATGAAAGAAACAGGAAGTGGCCTTGTCAATATCAACAGCTTGGATTTCAGCTGAAACAGAAATTGCTATTCCTGCTGCAATTTCAGAAGGCTTGAATTCCAAGTAGTCAATGCCTGCATTTATTTACCACAACCATCAAACATTTCTCTGGGTCATTTTTTATTTATATTAGATGGATAAAACAGTACAAATCTTCACTCAAATAGAACTCCTGATAATATGGCACATTATCATGACAATGCAAGAGTAGGACTTTGTAATCATAATCCCACCTTTAATTGTGCATAAGATGAGCTGCATCGACCGATTCACGACTTTCGTAGTAGAGAAGAGAAATCTGTCTGTAATGCTATGAGGATCACTTAATCTATTGAGAGAATAATCTAAGAAGGAACAAGGTGTCACAGCATTCATTTTCCATTTCAATGTGTCCAACACCAAAAGTTCCATTCTTTGTATAGTTTTGGCCTCAAACACATACTTGGGATCTCCTACCTGCCTCAACATCAAACACAAATCACAACACCCATATCAAACACCACCCCAAAACTACCTACATTGCATCAAATTCATCAAAACGACATCGTCTAACAACACGAAAGCGATACTACATCGAAATGTAGCTTATCACACTAACCTGTAATTCAATTGACTGAGGCATACTAGTCTCTTCAACCTTTGCTGCAATTGATAAACAGGCCACAGCTAGTAATTGGACTGTCCAAGCTTTATCCCTCTATAAATTTCACCATGACATCAATATAAATTCAACCAAGATTAAATTTGGGGTAAATCAAATTTAGTTATTTTATCAGTAAAAAACTCACGGGTAATTCTCTGACGGAATAGAATCGGTCCAAGTAGTTCACAGCTAAGCATAAACTCAATGGTCCAAAGCTATAATATGAATGTGCCTGCACACACATTTTATCATGACATAACCAACCAACCCAAAAAAAAAAAAAAAGCGCGCAACTTTAGTATATTATCTTAATTAATTTCACCACAAAATCACATAAAATTAAAAACAATTTTACAATAATATGGATATGGTACTCTAATTTTATTCCATTAGTGCACATTTCATTATATTCATAATAAATAATAAATTAACACACCCACAAATCCATCCTTTGGATAAAGAATCAAAATTAATGTTATTATTCCTACTATATTTATCGATTTGGAATCGGTTAACCTGAATTGTATAAAATCGTAAACATAAAATTAATGTTACTTCCTACTATACACCGTGTATCGTATTAAAATGATTTAGAATCCGCTAACATAACCGTATGCAAAACCCGTAAACATAAAATTAATAACAACAAAATGGAAAAAAAGAATTAAAAATTGATACCTTGAAAATCCAATCAAAAGCCTCTGTTCTAGCAGCCAAGTCCAAGTCCCCAGAACGCAATCTGATGAGGTAATCTTGATTAAGAAGGAACTCATTTTCTCTCTCTAACAATCCCACAAAACCCTCATCACTCTGCTCTGGTAATTGAATCAACGGTCCTGATCTACTCTGATTATCATCATAATCATAACAATATTTTTCTGAGGGGTTTTTGGTAATTTCATCATCATCGTCAAAAAAGCACAAATCTTTGCTCTTCTCATCACAGAGAAGTACAGATAATTCTGCCATTTGAAAAAATTACCAATTAATTTGTACTTTTTCATCAGACTAACAAAAAATCATAAAAAAAAAACAAAAAAGATCATAACTTTAATACTTTTGGGACATAATTAAGCAGGGGTAAGTTCAGAAGAGGGAGATTGAACAAGGGTTTAAGTTAGAAGAGAGAGAAAGTAAGTGAGTGTAGAGAAAGTCAGAAAGGAGCAATCTTTGAAGGAGAGAGAAAGTGTGAAGATGAAGATACAAAAATTGAGGGTTTTATTTATGTAGGAAAAATGAAAGTTTTTGTTATAGGGTGAAAAAAAATAAACGAGAGATTGGGGGAGAGAAAAGAGCAAAGGAAATAGGAGAAGAGATGAAGAAATAAATGAGAAATGTTTTGGAACATAATATGACTAGAAAAATAAAATCATTTTTTTTTAGTATGATAATAAAACATTTTTGGAATTCCACCATATATTCAAGTAACTTTGTAAATTAAATCTTTTTGTTCTTTGAATAAGAATGGCAAATTTGGAAGTGAATAAGGTGGTTTTATTTTGTTTAACTAAGAGTCTTTTTTTCCTATATCGTACGTCTGCGACAAATCGTCGCGTTTTTTTTTAGGTTATGATGCTGTATGGATTGATTATATTAAGAGGTGGATATATAGGTTTAATTGAAGTCGAACAATTTAGTTTAGAAATCGAGATTGATTTGGTCAAATACGTAAGTATTGAAGTGTCCATGGAATATCAACAACAAATCACACCAAGAAAGAAATGAAGTTAATCTAGCTTAATACTAAATTCACACTCCCCTCTGACTAATCTTAAATCATTTGGATCATTTTAAAGTTGATATTTTACAGAAGAACTAGTTATGATGCTTTATTGAACCGTTATAAAGTAAAGTAAAATGTTAGAGTTAAGTTATTACTTAATGCCTGACTTTTAGATTCTTCTCTATAAAGCGGGACTACGGTCTATTTGTTGTCGTGATAGATTAGTTCAATGACCGTAAGCAGGCTTAATTAAACACCATTACTATGTGTTTTGCATCTAATCTTGGATCACCATTGAATTCTTTATCATAAAACAAAAGAAATGGTGGCTAATCGACGATTTATAATGAAAATGGATGTTGCGCTGCGAGATTGGGCGGCCTTTGTCTTTGTGTAATACTTATACTCCTAGTATGTCAGCACAAACAAAAATATGATACAAGCACAAGAGGCTACTGATGGTGCAATTATGATCGTGTCAACTGTGATGGCTAGATTAGAGTAGACGTACACTAAATCGTTAAGTATACGGCATTTTGTGGTGCTCTAGTTGTAAGTTTTTTGGTTTAATGGTCTTTGACCCGGTCTTATCTTTTATCCAAAGGGAGTTTGGGCGGTCAAGTCAAGTATAAGTCAGTCAAGTTATACACAAGTCACAACAGTATTTATATAGATTGCGGAAGGGTGAGCAACGGTTCAAATTAAAATTGAGGATCTATTGGAGAGTACAAATTCGTGTTCGAATGGATACGGCTAAATTCCGATCAACTCCAAGACACAAGAGTCGAAACCATACTCCGGATTCATTTTTCACCTCTCATCCCAAAAGATCATTACTCCCTACTTGTCTACTCCAGTCTCCACAATAGGAAAAAAAAAAAAAAAAAAAAAAGGAAAGAAAAGAGTGAACTCTTATACGGCCTTTGCAGGTTGCACTACATAGATGGCAGTAATACTCTCAAAAATGTTTTTTTAATCAATATAATGAATTAATTAACTCTTAAGTTAGTTATGGTCTTAAGAACTATGGACAAATACTCTAACGAACATGGAAATTACTAATAATAAATTGAACATTCACAGGGAAGAAAACTTCCAAGTGCATATGACAAATTCGGGTTTAGTTTGTGCTAATATAAGATAAAATTATCCTATTGTTCAACAAGTGCATGTGTAATTAGTTCCCATCTACAGTTCTACACAAATGGAACAGAACGATGTCATGAAATCTTATTTAATTTTCGACTTTGACATCAAATAATTCCATAAATCTATAGATTAATTATTAATTTCGATATATAAACATGTCATTACTCCTCTCTAAACTTGTGAAAAAATTGTCTAGCTAGAGTAAAATTCATAGCACATTCTTGTAGTTTAATCGTTTCAGTTGGAAACAACATTCGTCGGGGTACCATATGCCCCGAGTGCTACTTCTCAAGCCAAGGTGCGTCCAACTGTGGCCGTTCCCGGCCAACAACTAAGCGAAAAAAAATTGAAAACAACAAATTAAGATGAAAAATGCACACAACTTTGGTTATTGGTGTAGCCTTACTCCAACTTTGGATACTATGTTTGCTTTTGTGATAGATGACTTGTGCAGTTGTGCATATATTTTGGTAATAAGCAAAATCTGATGGCATTAAAACCCTTCTTATCAAGACTTTAGAAAGACAAAGAACCCAAGTCTCCTATCTTTATCCAAATCTCTTTAGAGATGCTCTCTGCACCATAATTTTCCAAGGTGGGATTATTCACCTTTCTACTACAAACTGCTTTTCATTAAAATTTAAAAACATGTCATATGTTTAATTGAGCTATCAGAATGGGTAATTTCCCAAAAATTCTATTGAGAGAGTAAGCAAGGAGTAGCTTTATAGTAATTCCACTTGTGTCACGAGTACTTGGGTCTATATATAGGCATATTAATCGATTTCACTCGTACATGATACATCCATACTTTTAATCTAAGACTGATTAGATAACTCCGGTGAAATACGTTTGGTTTGAGTTACTTATGTCCGGTTATTGTGTCTATAAGTCAAACCTTAGTGCGTGTAATCTAAATCTTAAGATTCCTTTCAAGGATCAACTTATGCACCTCAAATTACAATATTTAGGCAATGTATAAAGATGGAATGATAAGCATGTTATCTAGTCTTATTGTTCTCTCGGGCCAAGCTTAAGGGGGTGGTCCTAGAATTTAATAGACACTTTAGTGTCTGAGATTCGAGTTCTCGAGGGGTTCCATCCACCTCCCCATACTCTGTCTCTCAGTAGCAAAAGAAGACACAACATACATGATAC
Source organism: Spergularia azorica (assembly GCA_038382645.1). Classification (NCBI taxonomy): domain Eukaryota; kingdom Viridiplantae; phylum Streptophyta; class Magnoliopsida; order Caryophyllales; family Caryophyllaceae; genus Spergularia; species Spergularia azorica. Next base: position 12,131 of record JBBYHQ010310177.1, on the reverse strand, counting down.
ATACATTGACCGTATAACTACAAGCAGCATATACTACATAGAATATAGCAGATAGCCAGCAAGCAGTAGAATTTGGAGGTCATGAGTTGATACAATAAAGGACCAAGGAAGTAAGGAGGTATCTCGACATATAGTCAATTACAAATTAGTTCAAATCAGAACAGATCAAATTAGATTTCAAGTCAATTTAGTTAATTCAGGTAAGATGTAAGTATCCATTAGTATTTCTAGGAAACGCATTAAGTGTTTTGGGAGTGAAGATGTAGATCTCTCCCATATACATCTAGAGCCCTTCCATGCATACAACACATTGAATGTTGAAGGATATGACTGACCAAAAAAGCCGACCTTTAAATCAAAGGTCTATATATTATAGTGCTACTACGTACTAGTATATTATAAATTTGGACCGAGGGCAAACCAGCCCAAGAATAACAAGCCCAACAAACACCTGAGATGTTCGTGGCAATTTTCTGATCTACAGTCTACACTAAAGTAAAGAATTTCGTAGTGATATAAACAATTACCACTCGGTACCAAATTAAACTTCCCATGAAATTTGAAATCCTCTCACATAATACTATTTCATGGGAAGTTTAATTTGGGATGGAGTGTTATTTCTAAAATACAGAGAGAGTAGTAAGAGTACACGAAAGAAAAGTATTAGAAATCGGACCTAACTCGAACTTCCTATATGCATATAACTGATATAAATAAACAACATTTTGGGGGGACGATACGACTTGTTAGTTTGAGCAAGTACATATGGAAACTAGTTTTTTTTTTTTTTTTTATCTACAAAAGTTCTCAGTATTAGTAGTATTTTCGCTTAGGCTTTGGAAAGAAATAAAAGAACATTGATGCATGTTTTGAGTACACTTCTTCAATTAGTAGCAACTAGCAGCCCAGTAGATCTTCAGTCTTAGCCCATCTGTTGTGCATCATTGTTCATGTTAATCTTCTCCTACACATGACACAGTACAGTTTTAATGATGAAACCTTCATAATATTAATTAAGGATCAAATTAAACAATAAACTTATAATGTACTATACTACTAGTATGTGTTATTATATATGAGCTACTAGGTACGATCAACTCATCGTAGTAGTATGTTATGATGTCAATCGTATATTCATATCTCGTTATTATTATGCCTAGGTAAAAATATCAAATGAGTAGTAAGTTTTAGAGAGTCATCAAAAAATCGTAGAGTTTGATTACTTACTTGCATGTCCTCAGTCCAACGTGTGATATTCTGGCGCAAGAGTTGCAAAATGAGTGGGCTGTCTTTATAGGACTCTTCTTCGCTGCTCTGTAGCTCGAGCTCAGATAGGGCCATCTCAAAAGCCTTCACATACAAATCACGTATTCACCCAATTAGATAAATTTCGAGATAGATAGTTTCTTCTTAGTTTTTATTATCTCGTCTTTGTACCAAATAAAAAAAAAGAAGATAAATTTCAAGATAGATAGATTCGTCTAAGTTTTTCTTATCTCGTCTTTGTACCAAAAAAAAAAAAGATAAATTTCGAGATTCAATCAACACAGATACGAGCACTATATTTAATCTCATTGTTATAGTTCATGAAATAATTCATTACTCACACTTACAAAATTATTATTTCAGATAATAAGGAATGATTGATGCATTTTATTATTGCATCTCACAAATCGATTCGGAGGGTCGAATATATGCCTAGCTAGGATCGATATCAAAAATATTTATTAAATCGAATGTTGTCTTCACTTATTTTCAAGTCACATGGCGGCCACCTTTAATTCCCTTTGTGTTAATATTAATCCGAAACTTGTTTAAGTATTAACCCAAACTAATATAAGTAAATTAAACTATTTGTATTAGTTAATTAGTGTATAGAGAGATGGTAGAGCATGATCGAAGCTATATACATATGAATGTTGATCTTACCTCTTTGGCCATAGAGCAAGCTATACCAACAGAATTGAATATCTCATAGTAAAGAACAGAGAAGTTCAACGACAATCCTAGTCTCGTTGGATTTGTTGGAGTAAGTTCCTCACGCGCAATAACCTTAATTCATGTTACGATAAGAGAAAACATATTAAAATCACAATTATGTAAAGATTAATAATTAACCCCGTGATTTTACATTATCAATACAAGATTTGCTAACGATGCTACGCTAATACAATTTGATAGGGCACACGAGATGAGTACATACAAAGGTAAAATACACTAGACCTAAAAAACAAACGTAAAATACATGGACTCGTCCAATAACAACGTGATGACACATACATTGATTCTAGTCTTCTACGTGCATGCGCACACGTACTATTTTCACTTGTGGTGAATAATTTCATTAGATTAATTATAACATGATCATCACAAATCCAAATCCAGCATGTACGTATTTGGTAAACTTAATTAGTATAAGCTAAGTAGTCTTAATTAAACGAGTCAAAATTCATTATCGTCATTGATAAATAGTCATACGACATCTAAGATAATAGTACTATGCGTAATGCGTACCAGAGCAGTGTTGTAAGAAAGGAGGGCATCATCGGCGGCCTTACTCCGATCATCGCCGGTAGAACACTCGGCCAAATAACGATGATAATCACCCTTCATCTTCAAGTAAAACACTTTTGATTCGCTCGTAGAAGCAGACGGTAAGAGATGAGTGTCCACGAGATTAATCAAGGAATTGCACACACACGATAATTCCGACTCAATAACACTTGACCGGTACGCCTTTGCTAGGGTGGACCGGGCCGGGTTGTCCACCTTCTGCTCTGTATCCTTCACCGTCCTCCACGCATCGCGCAGTGGTAGGACGACGTTTTTGTATGCGACCGAAAAGAGGTTCCGCTCATCCGTCGTTAGTTCCGACGTGGGGCTGCTGTTTTTCACGACGACGTTCATGTACGCTACCATGTCGTTGTAACGCTCGCTGATTTCAGCAAGCTTGGCTTGGTAGATCCATCGTCCTCTTGACGCTACTGTTGTTTCCATTGTTGTTGTTGATTGTTGGAGAAGCTAAGGAGGGGAAAAGAGATGAATTCTAATTTGCGAAGTAAATGAGTTTTGGTGTGATTCTATATTTGTATTTATAAGATTGTGACATTATATATGTAGAGACCTTGTTTTGGTCGGATTGTCAATGTACGAATTGTAGTAAGACTAGGAATTTGGATGAGATGAGATTTAAAATTAAAAAATAAAAACTTCATAGATAAGTCATTCACGGAAAAAGTTTATTCGTTCTTCCAAGTGATATACAAGTTATAACAGATCAATGAAGCAAAACGTGCAACAAATCCTTGCAAAATGTTTTTATAACACGTGAACAAACAATGTAGGTACACCCATATCAGCACCAATGCCATTATGATTACCTTCACCTAAACTTTCTTTGATTATTTTTTATCGAGAAAATTGTCGTATTTTACAAAATCACTACTCACCGATTCACCAGTCCGGGGATCATAAGCATCTAAAAAACAAGCCCAAATAAAATATCATACACATATTCTTAACAATACTCGAAAAAACATAAAATAGCCCAAACGTAAAATTCAAGCTTGACCCATGTCGAAAATAAGCCCAAGCCTCAATAATCCATTACCCAAAAAAAAAAAAAAAAAAACGGTAATAAAAGCTCCACCGTATCTTCACCCATAAACCACCGAAAAACCCTAATCCAGTAAATCTCCCCCTTCAATCAAATTATATAAACCCTAAACCTAATTTCACCCCAAAAATTTCTATAAATTGGGGAAAGAGAAAATGGAGATTTGTACTGCTGCTCGAGGTCTATCATTACCTCTTCTCCCTCTCTTTTCCCATTCTCATTTGCGATCTGTATCTTCTATCTCACTCAACAAATTCCCCAATTTCCCAGGTTTTTCCCTCTTTTAATTTTACCAATTTTAGCTTACATTTTCTTATGGTTTTATGTTTGCGTAAAGTTTACAGCTTTGTTTTGTATTTTTTCGTATTGGGTTCTGTTTAGATCGTGGTAAAATTTAAATTGAGTTACTTTTTGATCTGATTTTTGTTAAGATTATGATGAAATTTTACAGTGTTTAGGCTTATGAAATGCTTTTATTTTGTGAAATATGAAGATGTAGCGTAAAGTTGAAATGGGTTATGTAGGAATGTTTAGATTTGTTGGTATTATAGTGGAAAAGGTGACAACTTTGATGTTAATTGAAATTTTTTATATGATTGGAGATGTGATGGTAAAAAATTTGGTTTGCATACAGGGGTTGTTGGTGGTAGAAAAATTACTGTGTTGAGGGTAACTTCTGAAGATGAGGGCAGTAAATTTACAGAAGATAGGAAAGATGGGATTGCTACTCTTGGGAATGTTCCATCTGTTGATGATGATTTAACTTTGGGGAAGGTGTCAAGTGTTAGTCAGACTGTTTACAATGATTCCAGACAGCCTGAATCGTCTGCGGGGGAAGAATCATCGTCCGATGAGTCGGGGCAATCGTTTGACGAGTTTCTAGATAATCTTGGCCTCAAGGTTCGCTGCTGAATTTGATTTAGCATTTGTGTTGCTCCATATTTAAATTCGATTAAAGTTTGTGGCTTTAGTTTCGTATATACATTATGTTTCGAGTTTTGACTATAAGAAACTCAGGTACTGGTGTATCATGGTACGACTCGTACAAGTGTTTTATGTGTTGTTGGTGTTGTTCTGTTTGCGTTTTCCACTGTATTAGTCAGTTATAACCTACAAGTCTAACATAGGCAAAGGGTTAGATTGTGTGAAAGTTTGTGAGTTTTTTGTGGGAAATGGTCGTCTCTTTCGTATGTTCACATCTAAGTTCTTTAATGATTTCATGTAAAACCATGTTGCCATGATGATTTCAGTTATTGAAAGCATTGAAAAATGCTTGATGATTTGTCAGCAATGCTGACCTGAGCGGTTAACTGAGCAACAATATGTCTCCTCTTTGTTAGTTAGCTATATCATTTAAGTTTGTAACGTTTTTGTGTGAAACCATGTTGCCATGATGATTTCAGTTATTGAAAACATTCAAAGATGTTTCATGATTTGTCGGCATAAATGCTGACCTGAGCGGTTAACTAAGCAGCATTGTCTCTTTGTTTTTTAGTTTTAAGGGCTATCTATAACTTGTGGCGTTCAATGAACTTTGCTGTTTTGTTTCTGTTTTGGCTATTGCCTTTGCCTTGGGAGATAGATTATTGGCCTTTCTGTTAGTGGTATAATCTGCCCTTTTCATTAAAATTCCGTAATGTCTGTTGTAAGACCTTGTTGCCATGATGATTTCAGTATTTGAGAGCATGAAAAAATGCTTCATGATTTGTCAGCTTAAAAGCTGACCTGAGCAGTTAGCTGAGCAACAAGACGTCTCCTCTTTGTGTGTGTGTGTCGGGGTGGGGGTGGGGGTGGGGGGGTGTGGGTGTGATCAGGAGGGTAGCATTATAGCATATAGGCGTGCAAGAGTTTTTAAACTTCGGATTTCTGAAAGGATCTGTGCTTTACTTTTGAATGATTTATCTGGTGACATGATGTTTGTGTATGTGTAAAATTCAATTGGTTACGTCATCGAACACCTTGTAATTACATCACTTTTGGAATATTATGCTACTTGGTTTGATTTCTTTCAATTCAGATGTGAACTAATTTCTGTGATGCGAAGGTTTATTTCGTTTGTTACTGTTGCTCATCCCTTCTCTAGTATTGTGTTGTGTCCATCACCTTTGAGTTAACCATTTTTGTGCTTCTACTTGGAACAAGTTTCTTGTTGGGCGTTGGTTTCATAGCTTTGTGTTTTAGCTTTTCATTCAAATATGTGCTTTGCTGTCTGGTTTGTGAAGTGGGATTGTGGGAACATCATTGTAAGATTTATAACAATGTCATTTTACGTGCAGTTGGAGTCTGAAGATTCATATGCAATCTTCCTGTACGGGGGAGGTGCGTTGGTTGCTGTTTGGTTGTTGTCAGCCATCATTGGTGCAATTGATACTATACCTGTGGTATGTTGCCATAGTCACTCTCTCTCGAGGATAGTATAGACCTATAGGATGTAGTTCCGCCCTTTTGAAACCGTCTCTGATTGTCTCCGAATGATTCAAGCCAATTTTTTGCCCCTGAAACAGGTCCCCAAATTGTTGGAGGTAGTGGGACTTGGCTACTCACTGTGGTTCACCTCACGATATCTGCTATTTAAGGTGATAAACGATTGATCAAACTACTGGACTCGTCAGCTGTTGGATCCTTGGCATCACCTAAATTAACAGGCTTGTGGTTTATTGTGTTTCAGAAAAATAGAGAAGAGCTTGGTGCCAAAATCGATGAGCTCAAGCGTGAGGTTCTTGGCGACAACTGATTACATCGTCTACTTTGGTTGTGCGGAGCTGCTGTTGAGGACGAGAGCGCATGTTGCTGAGGAGTTTTTATGTGACATTCGCCGTTTGTTGTGAATAATTAGGAAAATAGAGTGAGTTATCTATGTATCTTCTTTATGAAGAAAGTTATCAATGTAGTATCTTTTGATCATACGAGAAATGAAAGGTGCCCCCTTACATTTTGCACCTTGGTTTAGATGAACAGTGATTCTCTTCCAGGATTTAGAACACTCAATAACAGGTTCAGTGATTTGCTATCCAAGACAAGTAAAACGACTTCACTCTCATACATAAGGTAGTTGGTCTAGATCAAACAATGTCGTTGCTTGTATTAATCAAAGCCAAAACAACCTATATTGGCTATGCAACATCTAATTATATACCCGATATGAGTTTAGTTATACCTATCTATAGGCTATAGCCCATAATTACGGTTTTTAAGGCATGTTACATCGACTGATGATGTTTCATTCCGATGTAATGGTGGAGCAGAATACCGATCTTCTGGTGTATCACCGAACATTTCTTACTCGGAAGAGTAATTGCTGAAGTGCATGTGAGGAGGAGAGACAAAAGTGAGGACTGAGAGTGAAAGGTAGCTTTCCAAGTCAAATAGAGAAGACCCTTTTGAATATTAAAAGGGATAAAGAGGCCGCCACGTCACCAAAAGTAGGTACCCACCCACCCAAAATCCCGCCTATACGCTCCCCTCCGACTGTTATTTGAGGCGCCTTTTCTTGCATTTGCTCTGAGTATTTTTTAGACGCTACTTCCATCAATTCTTTCTAAGTTATAGTGTGATTTAGGGATGGTCAGATGTATACAATCTTATTAAAATTCAAAATGGTTATTCGTGAACGAGTAGAATTACACATCATATCGAAATTTATATCTTTGATTATAAGCTTTGTAAGCGGTGTTTCATTATATGTTATTCGGTAAAAAGAAAAGTTAAACAGATAAAGGTAATTTTATCTGTAATAATTCAAGTTTTAATACCGTTTCTTTTTGCAAGTGGTCACATAATAAAAGCCATTCTCAGGCCTCAAATAGTCCAAAAGGAGTATATTTCTTTTAGGATTTCTTGCTTTGCTTTGGATGTAGACAGCATAACATGATCAATGTCCTATGTCCCTAGCTTTTGTGTTTTCTCTTTACCATCTATCTTAGCTTTTCTTATTCTTCCTTTTTTGTATCGAAATTTAGTTTTACGGCTACGTTAAACTGGTATATACATTAACTATCGATAATTACCCCTTAAACTGCGATAATAGAAGATGACGATCAATCTAGTTAACTTTAGAGGTCTTAATTAAATTACATGCCGTAAGCATACTTTTTTTTTTTCCATTATTCTCGCCCTTTAAAACCCACTTTCTACCAAAAATAAAATGCTTTTTCACTATATTTGCACCATTCATGATCCATGTGCAGTTTTGTCAGAGCTCCGATTAGGAATATTTTAACATAATAATAGCAGTAAATCATGAATTTAAAGGAAAAAACATTTTGATTGAGATTTTATTTTTCGGCCTTAATTTCGGGCACAAAGATTTAGTACCAACTCAAGTCTTTGATGAGAGAGAATGAAAGAACAAAAACTCGTCAAATAATATCAGCGACTTCCTTGACTCTTTAACTCTTAAGTAGTGTGTGCCGTTTCACTAACCTCATTCATACCCACAAATCTTCTTACATAAGATACTTTCTTCCTCCTTAATTAAATCATCATGCATTACTTTGCACCTCTTCTGAGAAATTAAGGTAAGAAATTAGCAGGTTTTTTCATCATAAATTATCATATACATTGTTAAGTATGTGGGTTTCTTGTAAAGTTTTGGTCTTTATATGATTAAATTGTGTCATTTGATTGATATTGAGTAATTTTAGTTGCAAGATTGAATTTTGATGATGAAATTTGATGTGGGTTTTGTCAGTGTATGTGTAATTTGATGGTTTGAGGGGTGAAATTCAAGACCCGGATCCCTTTTTTTCATGGGTGGGATAAAGAATGATGGTTTGAAGTGGGTTACTAAGGTAAAAAAAAAAATAGGAAACCCTGGTAAAAAAAGTTGTTACTTTTGATGTAATTTTTCTGCAAAAATTGTGTTGATAAAGTTGTGTATTCATGTGAATTGTGTGACATTGAATCAGGAAGGTGAGTTCAGAAAGATGAATGGTGTGGCTTTTGGGTCGGTGCCGAAATCTAGGCCAGTGCCTTTGAGTGACAGGAATTGTGGGTCAGATATGGACTTGGGCAGTGATTCAGATGATGAGAATTATGGTGGGCGTTACTCAGTCGAATCGTCGCCTCAAGATGACAAGGTTGGTTTGATATTGCTGGCTGGCTTGTTTCTAAATTTGGTTCTTTGTGTGCTGAAATTTGCATCTTGGTGATTGTATAATTGTAGCTTGTTACTTAGGTTATCTGATTCTATTGTCAAGTTTTCATACGTTGCCTAGATGGTTGTTCTAAGAGCTTACTTACCAGTAGATAAAGACCCATGAGTGACATTGTTGAGAGTGACCAAAATGTATACGACTCAGCAGGTCCAGATGTGCACAGTTGTTAACTTGTTTTTGTAGTAGAGATATTTTGCTTGCGCAACTCATTATTTGGTGTAGTTGTGGATGGCGACCTTAGTCCTTACCTTCAATTTTTCGTTTGAGATTGCATTTGAATACACTTTTGAATTGAGTAATTTTAGTTGCAAGATTGACTTTTGAACACTCTTTTGATGACTGGGTTGATTTTATTGTATTTGATCAGCGGTATTCATCCTTTTTTACAAATGGCGGTAGAAGTACTCATGTCACAAAGAAGCCGGACATTGTTAGAAGTATCCATTGTGATGCCTCCACAATGCTTTCTTCTAAAGGTCCTTCCCATTCTTCTGTCAAGTATGTGCCATGTGCTATAAACTAAAATACCATGTTTATCGGAAAATTTGAACTGAAACTAAGGACTTGCTCTCTTAATTCTAATCAGGAGTCATGGTGATAAGGACAAGAAACTATCTTCAGACTCTATACCACCTCGACTGCCTAACTTTCATGCAAGGTATAGTGTCAAATTCTTTGAAATGGCACTATGTTAGTTGGTCATTATTTTCTGCTGTCTTATGCACATGTCTATACTGGGTGGCCAAGAAGTAACACATATATTCCTTTAATTAATTTCAGTGGTCTTAGTCCTTGGACCTCTGTGGTTACGTATGACGCATGTATTCGGCTTTGCCTCAACTTATGGGCCAAGGGTTTCAAAGATGCTTCATTTTTCCTGGACAATGAATGTGTGGTTCTTCGAGAGGCATTCAGGTGAACTATCTTCTTCCGTTTCTTGTATTATGCTGGACTTCTCGTTTCAGAGTAGTTGATGCTCATGCCCTAACTTGTGGCTTTTTAAGGATTAGCCGACAAGTTCCTTGAAAGCTATATGGCACATTTTGGGTACCATGACTTGATAGCAATAAAATTAGCTGATTGGGCATGACGAGCCTAAATTCTGTGGTCCTCTTCCTAGGTTTCATGAGCAACATCAGTATATAGAAATCTTTACTTTTTAAATGAGCCAAAGAACGGCATGTATCTTGATCTGAGAATCAACAAGGAGTGTCATCGGGGAATATCATGTCTTCTTATACCACAATGTCTTGAAGCCTGACAGAGCTCTAACTTTATGTCATGGACTTCATGGCCTATGAGTTGTTCTTGCCTTGTAGCAGGTTTTACCGCTTTGCTCATTGTTGTGGAATACTTGTATTTTGTAGTTTGCGGCATGTACTTCTTCAGTCAGAGGAGGAGATTATGTCAAATGGAACATCTGAACTGATTGGTGGTTCAGCTGCTCCAAAACCAAAGAAAGCAATGGGGAAAATCAAGGTTCAAGGTATTCAAAGGCTATTGATAGTGATTCTCATATTACTTTATTCTCTATGAACTCTATATTTAGCAGGCAATTATGATCTTGTGTAGTGCGAAAGGTGAAGATGGGACTGGATCCATCTTCTGGATGCAGCTTTCCACAGATGCCCAAGTTGGAGATTGAAAAGGTCCAACATCACATCTCCACTGCGAAAACAAAACTCTCATTGGGATGGGAAGCTCTGCAGAGAGTCCATGCAGCCCATCACTTACCAGTTTTACCCAAGGAAGGTTCTCTTTCGCGTAAGAGTTTGGCATATATGCAAGTAGGCACTCAGTATATGAAGGACATTGCTGGCCTTATAAAGACTGGCCTGAGTTCTTCTCAGACATCTTCAAAACCCCATGAAGTAGTGCAAGGTATGTTTGTGAAATAAAGGATATATTGTTAGCCTTAAAAGTAGCCACTGATGAAAGTAGACTTAAATGTCTTACCATTACCTCCAATGCACATTGGTTAAGTTTCCCCAATATGAGAAGTGATTTTATGTTATGTCTAACATGAACCTTCTAGAGGAAATAAATTCATCACCCCTTCTGCTGTCTTGTTTACACAACATACTGAGATTGGTTTGGGTGGCTAAGACATATAGTATTGCATGGGTTCCTATTAATAAATGAACTTTCATATGGTTTCAAAATGTATTGACTTTTGTATAGGGAATTAGAAATTTAGAATGCATTTACTTAGTTTGGGGGCAGGGATTGTGGTTGGAATTAAGTGCTTAACTTTCAGAATTTTTAAGAAGCATTTGTTGAGCATTTGATAAGAAATAGCGGGGTTTTCCAGGATGTTCACTTGGTAGTCAGTACTATATGTTTGTACACTTAAAGAAATGTGGGTTGCCCTTTGCTGTCTCCAAATGCTGTTTTGTCTGTTGTAAACTTGTCTACGCTACTTTGTGCTCAGGATGTTCCTTGACTTTAAGTTACAATTTGGTGGATTGACAGAGGCGTACTCATGTTTGATGCGGTTGAAAAGCTCGTCTGATGAAGATGCAGTGCGGATGCAGCCAGGATCTGGTGAAACACATATATTGTATGTATACTTTTATGCTATATTCATTTTATGTGTGGCATTATATGTTCTCTTTTTTATGGATCTCTTTTGATGCAGCTTCCCGGATAGTCTTAATGATGACCTGATTATTGTGGTTTCGGATTCCAAAGGCAATCGTTGTGGATGCGTTGCAGCTCAAGTTGCATTAGTCATGGATGCTGCCGTATGTGTTCAAAGCATACCTTCTTCCAGTTAGGTTAACTTATTATAGGTTAGGACCTCACGGAAAATAATTGATTATGCAATATGGTGCAGAATGAAAAGGTCTGCTGGTGGCCAATTTATAATGAGCCTGATCACGAACCTATAGGCAAGATACAACTGTACATCAATTATTTAACAAGCCAAGATGAGGGTAGCCATTTGAAGGTATTTCTGAATCTTTTGCTGCGGCTTTAAGCTTTTTTCTATTCTATAAAGTCTTTTAGCTATCATTTTGGGTATAGCATAAACATGTGCGGGGATATAAGGAAGGTGGTGGAGAGCATATATTATGATATTGTTCCTTCCAAGGAAGTACCCTTGGGCTTTGCTCACTAATTTGACATATTGGGTAATACTGATAGAAGTTGTATTAGTACTAAACTTCACTTCCTCTTTTGGCTGGTGCTTCTAGTGTGGTATCGTTGCAGAGACTGTGGCTTACGATCTGGTGCTAGAGATTGCTATGAAAACTCAACGCTTTCAGCAAAGGAACTTGCTGCTGCATGGTCACTGGAAGTGGCTTGTGACCGAATTTGCATCTTTTTATGGTGTTTCAGATGCATACACTAAGCTT
>JBBYHQ010310106.1:0-17459 GCA_038382645.1 Spergularia azorica | reverse complement strand
AAATGGTATATAATGAGTGAAAATTGAACCGGGGGGTACGTAGATCTACGTACCCCCGGGGTACCATATACCGATTGTTATATAAAACTTGGGGAATATAAAAGAAACTATTTCACTAATTTAATTGATGTAAAAAGGAAAGAGAAAGATTTGGGGGAGAGATTAAGGATGTTTCTTGGGAATTTAAGAGGAAAAAATTTTGATTGGAAAGTCATTTAGAGCAGTAACAGTAATTGCGCGTCCATTTACTCCTCTTTTCTTTTCTATGCTGCGTTTCTTTTTTTTTACCTTGCTATGCATTTGGGCTGGGCTCGGGGCCCTAACGTTTGGGGGCCCTGTGCGGCGCACGGCCTGCACAGGTAAAAAGCCGGCCCTGCATGTCCATACAATTGCCCACAATTTAATACAAAAAAAAAAAACATATGTTAGTAGAAATAAGAAAAGGAAATAAAAAATTAAAAGGGCTAATCTAATGACGACACATAAGCAATGACATGGATTTTTTTTCTTAAAACACCGCTATCGACCTTCCACGTGGCTTTTATGCTAGCCTATTAAAGGTATAGTATAGATAGATAGATAAATCTACGCTATATACAAAATGGCACTACTGCCACGGTCGATGTGTAGATCGCGACGAATTTCAGCACCATGGAGACCATCTACCGCTACAGCAGCAACGACTATGTCAACGATATTTACAGCAGCAACATCAACAATAACACCACCAGCTGCAGCAACAACAACGACTTCGACAACCCCAACACACCAACCTGCCACAAACACACAACCACCTCTGAGAAAAAAAAGGTTCGACGTAGAGAAGCGAAAAATCAACTTCACTTTTGCATGCAGTTACCACTACGCCAGAATTGTCAATTAACATCGAGTCAGAAATTAAGGAGGCACAGGTTATACCCGGTGTCTGGATTGCCGGTGTCTTATCTCTAAGACACCGGTTGCCGTCAAAAAATCCGGTGTTAAAAGTTATTCATAAGATACCAGTTGCGGCCGAAACCGGTTTCTTTATGTCCGTATAGAGCAACATCTTATCTCAACATAAGACACTGGTTGAGAAAACAACCGGTGTGTTATGTGCATTGAGATATAAAAAAAAAATAAGTAAAACCAAATAAATATCACTCCTCAAATCAATTACTCAAACCCTAATTTAGAAACTGCCTCAACCATAACCCATCTACCAAACTCTAAACCATTCATTGTTCATAAACACAAGAATAAAGAACATGAATGATTAGATAACTAAATATGAAGAAAATTTGAAACAACACGAATGATTGTAGAACTTAATATGAAGAAAAATTGAAACAAAATAAACCAAAAAGATGATTATGACTAACAAACCAAAATTCCACGAATTGACATTTACATCAAAAAATCATTGAAGTCGAAGTCTAACATTTCAATGAATCTAACAAAAAAAAAAAAGCAAAAATAATCAAAATTGAAACAAAATAAACCAAAAAGATGATTATGACTAACAAACCAAAAATCCACGAATTGACATTTACATCAAAAAATCATTGAAGTCGAAGTCTAACATTTCAATGAATCTAACAAAAAAAAAAGCAAAATTAATCAAAATCATCCACTATAAATCCAACAAGAATTGTTAAAACTTAAATCCATTGGATCAATCAAATATATTTATCTATCTATATCTTTTAATAAAGTTGTGCCATTAAGCTGATGTGGCAAACTTTATTAAATGATTGACATGTAAGCATTAAGAAAGAAAATCATTGGATGAAAAGATTTAGATCAAGATCCGTAGAATAATCTACGAATATTTTTCAGATCAAATATACCATGTTAATTTACGGGAAAAAAGGAAAGAAATAATAATTGCATGAAATCTGTGCAAACATATGTATGAAAGGAAAAAAAAAATCAGAGTTAATACAATGATATTATACAAATGATGATATAAAACACTTATATTCTCCTTAAAAAAAAAGAATGAAATGAGTAGTTGACTCATATATAGTTGTACGTATAAAACAATCAATCACATACTTAATCCCATAAAATATTAAAATTAAAATGTGCATTTAATTATAAAAGATAATGAAGAAAAGACATTAAACACCGTCTTGGTCTTGAATCAATGTTATGAAATGCTTTAAAACTTAAAAGTATAGTGTATAAAGATAATTTTAACCATAGTTGAGTACGATTCAAGATCGTAATTCAAAGCAATTAGGTCCAATAAAAAGATAATGTAATTAAGATATGTGCTAAAAATAACAAATGTGATCTAAAATTTAAATAAAAAATCTAAAAAAAGCAAGTATTTAATCCCTATACTCTATTTTTTGAACAATGGATCAACTAATGTTGCGGGCGCAAGGGCAAATCCCTATACTCTATACATACACTTTTAAAAGACCCGTCCATAAAACACGACTATCCAATTGCCTAAAGCAATGCGTTTTTTTTTTTGTTTAAGAGAAATTTTTTTAGAAAAAACAATAAAAATATTCACACACCTACTCTATTTTTTTTATTTTTTTTATAAGGTAAGCGGAGTACAAGGAAAAGCCATTAGGTGCCCCACTGCCAGGATCGCACCCAATGTCGGTGGGACGAAAAGAAACAAGAAAAGATAAAAGAAAGAAAAAGTCGATCCAGAACCAATGACGAAAAGAGGACTCTAGCATCGAATTCATGACCCACTGAACCAACTCTGTTCCCTTCGAAAATGAAGCATCTATTGGATTTTTTCTTATCCATGTCAAGCATTACTACTCCATAGCTATACATATATGAAGTTGTACTTGTTGTAGTTGCAAATGCATTTTCAGTGTAATGATGTGAAAGTTAGAAACATAATATAAATTATCCGAAATGAATGATGATGTAGACAAGTGAAACAAATAGAAATAGGATGAAACAAAGATACAAGACACTAAATAGAGTACCTGGTGCAATGTAACCAGTAATCCTATAAACACCATATGATAATTGTGTCGATTGGTCAACAAACTTAGCAATGCCAAAATCGGAGATGTGAGGCTCCATGTCAGAGTCTAACATTATGTTTTCAGCTTTACTATCACGGTGCACAATCTTAGGATAAAAATCAAAATGAAGGTAAGCTAATCCTTGGTCTGTTCTAAGAGCGATATTGTATCGCTCAGTCCAAGGCAATAATGAAACGGGATTTGCTCTATGAATAACGTCTGGAGGCTTCCATTTTCCATGAAGTCATACAATATCAGGTCATCCACTTTCCTAAGCCAAAATTCACGCATTTTAATCAGATTTCGGTGCCTGATCTTCATCAACGTCTCAACTTCTCTTGACATATTTCCATTTGCATTTCTCTGATGAGACTGATCACCAAATGAAAACTTCTTAACAACATAGATTTCATGTGGACCCAAACATGCCTTGTAGACAGTTCTATAGGCTCATCTGTCTATGATTAGATTTGTAGTGACCATAATCTGATTTGTATAAATGGACAAATCCAACGACGACGACGACAACAACAACAACCACAAATGGATGTTGGATTGTTGAAACAATGATACAAATTGGATGTAAATACTGTAGAATGTTGACATGTATTGTATATTGATGATATATTACTTATTTACAATATATAATATATAATGAGATAATATGAATTTTAAGCTGAAACTTTTCATTGTTACCATGTCACTCAACGTCCTATCATTATACTATACTATAGTATATAATTATTTTAAAATTGCAATCATTCATATTTACAAGTTCGTGACCAATAAAAATAGTAACGAAAGAAAAAAGTCGAGTATTTAACTAGCTGACTAGCATTACTTATATATAAATATATGGAACCATTAAGTTTATTATTGTTGAGGTAAAGTTCACGTAACCGTGAAATTAAGCATCTTTAATTGTTTATCGAAGCAAAAGTTGGGTGAAATTTCGCCACTCAACTTATTGTTTGTGAACTCTAACCTGACCAAACTATTATTTATCCTCGGAACTCGTGGACTGACCTTAGAGATTTCGTTGTGATGTAAGAAAATGTTTTAAGGTTTTTCAATTCTTTAGATACCTTAAAGTTATTTAGTTTTCCAAATTTACTTGCAGTTTTACCCTTCCAAGTTGTTTGTCTCCGGGAAGTTATTTAGTTTTTTTCTCCGGGAAGCACGTCTCGTGTCTATTGTAGCACGAGTCGTGTCAAGATCAGCAGCAAAACAGGCGAACGGAATTTCGGGCACGGGTCGTGTCCTCATGGGCACGAGTCGTGCTGCCCTCGATTGAGCTTAATAACGTATTTTCAATTGACAAGAACAATACTCAATCAACAATAGCACTCAAATAGCAAATAATCGGATCAATCTTAGTAAATTATCATAATATCATAATAGTATTGGGGTATTGTCCCCACTTAAGACGTATGCAACACGTAACTTGTCTATGAGTTTGCAAATTACACTTTATTTGATGAATTCAAAAATAACTTTACTAATTTCCTAACAAATAGTCTCCCAATATTTTGGGTTATGACTTCAAGCATTTCCCTCGTGATTCCTTATTTCATTTGATCCTTCACTTTCCTCTTGATCAGCTTCATCACTAGGGGTCTTTGGTTCATACTGACTATTATCCTCATCCACATTCTCCATTCCATTAGGTGCGGCTATGGGATTACCTTCATTGGCAGCGTCAGCTTGAATGTTCCTACGCATAGCTCTTGCGCACACCCTCTTTCTAGCGGTGCGGCGGATGACACCTCTAATAGATACATGTGAGTTAGGTGAGGTGGGTATGTAGTAGCGATGTCCCGGCTTAATCTTTTTACTAGCAAGGTGAACAACCAACTCTTTTGCCCTTCTTTCTTCAGCCTTATCCTAATAAATCTTGTAAGGGTCTGGGTAGGGGTAGTGAGGGTTGATGGTTGCCTCCACCAAGTACTCAGGTAACTTCTTAAGGTCACGCTCCAAATTTCTGTGGAGTAAGTCCTCATACTCCAATATCGTCTTCAGCTTTTCCATCGACAATAGACTCCCGAATCACTAATTAGGTAGCGTATATCACCAAAGTGGCAAGCAAAATAGGTCATCTTTTCAAGTCGGTTATGCACATGATCCCAACGAGCTTGGTCCCTCAAGTTCACCATGACCACAAACATTTTCACTTCCTCATCCAGCGCCCAAGCATGTGTCTCACTGGCTACTTGTAGCTTAACTCCGATTCTGTCAACGAAGTTCAAAACTGTCTCTCCCCATCCCATTGGCTCATAAAACAATCCGGGGTTCAGGGCTATCGTATCAGCTTTAGACTCAATCTCGGGATTGCCAATCACTCCATCTCTCCCAAATGTCCTAGCGTATCCCAAAGAGTCAGAATTCATCTGTTATATCATCAAAAGTTAGAGAAGCAAATAGTAAGCCACTATAATACTCGTTAGATTACTTCCTTAAATCTGTAAATCCTCAACCTGAGCAAGTATACCAATCACTATATGCAAGTTACTAAACCACGAACTAACACATAACATTTAGCATTTAGCATGCGTATGAATGCACCCAACTCATCCCCCTTTTAAAAATTTCTTTAAAACAAGTTTTGAAAACTTTTGTAGACTCGACCAATCAGAACCTAACGCTCTGATACCAACTGTAACAACCCTAAAAATTCGCTTCAGTAAATAAAGAAATATTTAGAATTGTCACGCCGCAATTGACTACCGAGTCAATTGCTAGGCTATAAATTCAGACACAATAAACTAAAAGAGAAAGAAACAACGGAAGTCTTAAAGTTGTCAAACTACAATTCTCAAAACGAAATCCAAAGATTACATAATCCGAATTAAATAAAAGTTCGTTAAATGATTAAGAAGCCCCAACATGCAATTTGACTCCTTTAGCAAGCATCCAAAGCATCAAGACCTGTCAACTACGCCATCGAGAATGACGTAGGCCCCAGAAATAAGGTAAGGAACAAACCAAAGAAAGAACTTCAGCAACAGGCTGAGTAAGAATAACAGAAAAAAGTGAAAAAAAAGAATAAGATACCCGCCTTGAGGCGCGCAGCTAACAAAGAACGAACAAAAGTCAACTCAGAAAAGTTCAGAAACGAGAACAAATATCATAAGCACGGTATCATCATTAGATACACGATTCAGTACGGTCCACGTGCCGCATAAACACAAGTTACTTTTACGTATATTTGGCCAGAGTCCTACCCCACAGCCACAACATTATCGAACTTAGTTGATCTAGAGTTGTAGTATAGCCCCTTATAACTCCGAGTGTGCACACCCTTCGCAAGACAGACCGGTAAGACGAGTTCCCATCTAGGAGGAAGACTATTAGGAGGTCGGTAGCTAATCCGACCTAAAAAGTACCTTGATCAGAGGTAAATAAAAGGATGATCGGCCGAGCCGAATGCATCGTACTCTAGGTGGTATCATCTTTATTATTTCATGATTTAATCCATTATTAGTACGTTATTCGACAGTATATTATTTGAGAATTCAAATTGAAATGATCTTAACCAATAGACACTTGAAACAAAGCACGAACTCAAGCAACACAACAAGGAGCCACCCGGCCGAGAGGCCGAGTGGTGTACACGATCAACAGGGGCCAAGAGGCCGGAAACCGAGGGAGGGCCGAGAGGCCGCTGTTGAAGCACGAGGCCGAAAGGCCGAGAATCGAATATCAACTCAAGTAAGAGTACGCTCATAATATATGTTAGGCAAGAGTGAAGCAATAATCGAGGATGAGCGCATAAGTCAAAATAAGAGCGACGAACAAACACAACGGTGAGTCAAACAAGGATATTGATTAGACGAAAGGATCGTGATCAACGTTCTTACCTTACTTGCACAGTCACAAAGTTGAATCAATACTAGAACGGTACATCCTCGAACACACAACCTAAAATCAACAACACACCAAATTACTAACCCATCTCCTACCACTCAACCCAACATAGTAATTAGACTAAACCTTACTACAAATCACCCAACACCAAGTATGATCATCACACTAACCATACAATCACAAAATGGGCAGCATTATCAAAGTAACTCTAACTTTAGATTTCAACACTCAAATGACCTCCAAATTATACCAAATTCGCACAGCACCTTTCCAAGTATACCAACAACAATAATCCACCATTAAATCATCAAAACAACCATATAAATGTTCAAATTACGCAATAATCAGATATGGGCAGAATGTAATTTCATTATTCAAAACATCATAGAATGTTCCCAAATTTAAACCATACCTTACCCAATTCATGATAAACCACCCCTCCAAATTTCATACAATTTCATCCATAAAATCACCATTAAATCATTATAAATCCTAATTAAAAGAGCCCTAAATCATAATTCAATAATTCATGCATCAAAACCATAATTAAGCATGATTATAAACTAAATAGACAACACCCATAATCACAATCAATCATGTTTCAACTTCAAACAACATGAAATTAAGAAAGCCCTAAATTGAATTTTGTGAAAAAGGGTTCAAAACTTACAACTCTTGGTGTAAAGACCAAGAGAGAAGAACAATGGGTGCGGCGGTGGTGGCTGGTCGGCCGACGGTGGTTCGCGGCGGTCCTCGGGATGCGTGCGGCTCCCTCTCCTCTTCTTCTCTTTTTTTTTTCTTTTCTCTCTTTCTCCTGCTTTCTCTTGTGCGACATGAGATAGTGAGGGAAGGGTTTGGGTTTGTTTTATTTGTAGTAAAAGTACGGAAAGAGGATTTAGTAAGGGTATTTTGGTAATTTTGCCAAATAGTTGCCCAATTAGGAAAGTGTCTGTAAACGGAAGGTATAACCTAACTTTCAAAATAGAGTTTAACAATCCTCAAAATGACTTTCTCCCGATACTTCCGATAATTCAAAAGACCCAAAAATGTGGGGTGTTACAAAAATTTTATAGGATAAATCTAAGAATTCCAAATTTACACAATTGATGAAACCTTAAGGAGGGAAGAATAAAGTCAGACAAATGGTTGTCATAGAAATACACAGCAACGAGTCGAGTAACCTTCCTTATATTTGCTAATACGGAACCATTAAATCTAATCTAATACTGTATATTAAAACCCGAAACCAACTCTTTCCTAAGTGGACACTTGTCATTCATTAATTGGATAGAACATAAAAATAACATTAAATACAATTATCGGTTAGAACACTTGGCATTCATTAATTGGATAGAACATAAAAATAACATTAAATACAATTATCGGTGAGGATATGGTAATAAATTATCTGAGAGTAGTATATTATTAGCTAATTTATTTTTTTTGGAAAGAATTTAGCATTTGTATTATCAAATCAGGGAGTACAAATACATTCCCTTCCAATGGAAGAGCCAATGAGCTCACCTAGCTAACCACTAACTGAGCAAAGTAAGATAACTACATTTGTTCCTTCACTCTAATGCAAGTATAGAATCTCATCATTAGCACAATTTGGTCTATTGTCCTTGCATTATCTTGAAAAATTCTGTTGTTCCTCTCAATTTAAATCTCATATATGGCTCCGGTGAAAGCAGCTCTTAGCATATGATGCTTAGTCAACTTCCCTTTCAGTTTGTGCTTAAACCAGTTCAACTCATGCTTTAGACTCCATTTCCTCTGCGCATAACCCAGCCAGCTTAGAATCGAATTCCAAATGAGTCTGGCTACATCACAGTCAAAGAAAGATGTTCCACATTTTCTTCTTGACACTTGCAGAGGGCACATATGTTTGGAATACTAATGCCTCTTCTGTTTATTAGCTAATTTATGGAAAATAATCATTATGATAATTTATTAGTTTAAAGATAAGCCAACATTTTTCTTATAAAACTAGTATAAACAATATAAATACATAGCCCGGGCATGTAAACTAGTAAGAATACTAAGATACAAATTCCAACCTCACTAGTTCATCGTCGTGATTAATTGAGTGATTAGATCTAAAATTATATGTTAAAAAAGTAGACAAATTAAAGTGTTTAGGTCTAAATTTGTGTTTTAAAGGAACGAGATCTAAAAATCGAACTAACGAGCGCTTAAAAAAATCTAAACAAATAGAGCTACGAGATCTAATACACAACAATTACCGAAAATCAAAATTTCCCGAGCAATAAAACTAAAAATTTACTCATGTTCTTCATATTGTGCTCAATTAATCTTCAGTAATATGGACCGATCTAGAATTTTGGTGTTGATATTACCACATAATGCTTAAATCTATCTAATCACCAAAATTCAAGGCCAATTCCATATAAATTCTTTAATTTGTATGGTAGATCTAGTTTTTAAGATGATGAATAAAGAGCAAGCTAAGACAAAAAAATTTTTTACCTAAGGTGTGTATGAGGAGAAAGAAAGAGAAGCAGTTTGAGAGTAGAGAAAGAAAATGGAGTTTGAGAATGAAAATAAGAGAGACGGAGAATCCAAGAGAGGTTTTTTAATTATTTTTGTTTTGTTTGTTTTAAAGGAAAGAGAGGGTTGGGGGGACATATATGGTTATTTTTGTTGTTTTTTTTTTAATTTTAGTTTAATAGGGTGGAGTTGGGGGACCCATAATATTTTTTTATGAAAGACATAGGACACCGGTTTTCACCATAAACGATGTCTTATGTTTTTGTCAGTTTTTTTATCTTATTTTTATTTTCTTTCGGATTATATTATGGAATTGTTTTTTTTTAAGATACATATTACAGCGGTTGACTAACAACAGATGTCTGATATATCAAAAACCGATTTATTCTTGTTCGTGTCATAAATCCCGATGTTATATGCAATATTTAGCATAGTGATACACAAAAGAGAAGAGTCTCAAACAAAGGACAGTCAAGAAGATTGCAACACAATATGGAGTGAGTAGAAATACTATCCGAACAATATGGTCAAAAAGCAAGGTTGATGTCAAAGAGGGCATGGAGCCAGATTCAAAGCCAAAATTCAAGGGAACAAAGCCAAGACTATTCTTGGATTTCGAAATCCTTAGAACAGTACCAAAAATGGAGAGAACCAACATCATAAATCTTGCATTAGCATTGAAAACGTCTGCTTTAATTGTTTACCGGCTAGTGCAAAGAGGTAAGATCAGATCTTGTTCAAGTGCTTAAAACCTTATTTGAGTGATGACATAAGCTTGCTAGGATGCAATAATGGGTTTTGAGCAAAATCAATTTATTAACTCGACGCTCAATAAGACCATCATTTGACACACTGTGTTATACACATAGACGAAAAATGGTTTTATATGACTAGGTTATTGCAACAGGTGTACCTTCTAAAAGGTGAAGAAGAGCCACATAGGACATGTAAATCAAAAAGATATATCACAAAGATCATGTTCATGGCAGCGGTAGCTAGGCCTATGAATGATAGTGAAGGAAATGTAGTTTTTGATCGGAAAATCGGCATTCGGAAAATCGGCATATGGCCATTTACCGTTAAGATTGCAGCAAGGAAATCATCTACAAATAGGCCAAAAGACCATGGAAGAGAAACCAATTAAACGCATTAACACTGAAGTCACAAGAACAATTATCATTGAAAAGACCTTAATCGAAATAAAAGCCAAATAGCCGGAGGAATACGGGTTGCGTATTATAATTCAACAAGATAATGCAAAACCCTACATAAGTAATGATGATCCAGAAGTCAGAAAGGCAGCACAAGAGGAAGGGTGGGATATCATTTTACAACACCAACCACCAAAATAGTCAGGAAATGAATGTTTTGGACTTGGGGTTTTTCAGAGTCACTCAAAGAATTCAACATAAAAAATAAAAAAAATAAACCCAAGACAGTGGCACAACTTGTGAATGCAGTACCAAAGCTTATTATGAAACAAAGGTCTAAACACTACAATATGCATTTTTATCTCTCATGAACTGCTACAAGGTGGTGCTTAAGAAACAGGGGAACAACAACTATAGAATTGCCTCGTATGGATAAGAAAAAATTTGACAAGTTAGGCATACTACCAGAAAAAATCAGAATTGACCAAGAGTTAATACAAGAGTCAATACAGGAGGTTGAACATCAAAAAGTTGATGTTGCCGCAATAGCAAAAGTAGTCAAAGTTGTTGAAGCTGCGGCAGCAAAAGCAACAAAATATGAGGCTGCCTGGGCAGCAAAAACAGCAAGAGAGAAAGAAACAGAAGCCGCAAAAATAGTAAAAGCTTAAGCAATACAAGCAGCAAAAACATCTAAAGCTCAAGCAGCACAACAAGCAAAAGGCAAAAAAAGAGCTGCAGCATCAGCAACAACTCCAGCCGCAGATCCAACAAGAGCCAGCAAACTAAAAGTCTGACCACAAGCAAGTAAAGGTAAAACTCAAGCAAGTTTGAAAGATGATCAAATTTTTGAAGTTAGGAGGCATCAATATGGTTCAAACTATGGCTAATATTTTGTAAACTTTTGTGTACAACAAATGATGTTTATCTCTTTGGATAACCATTGCATTATGCTAGATTTATGTCTCAAACAAATTTATACGTTTTATTTTGGAAAAAAAAGGACATTCTCAGATCAGTCTTGACATGGCCTATCATCATTGAGCTACCTAGACATTATGATTTAGGAGTACACAAGGCTAGTGCCTCCTAACCAACGTATATGGGTGACATCACATACCTCCACAATACCTTAGGGTGACAACTAACCTATAGAACCTACACTTAATTCACAACCTCTAATTAAAGCACAATTCATCATATCACCCCATAACCATTAGCCACTAGGCACATACCTAGAGTTGGACACGTGTCGGGTCGTGTCGTGCTTCGTGCCGGCACGGCGTGCCAGACGGCCAACTTGGCACGACCCGGGCACGGTCCTCATGTTAGCGTGCTCGTGTCGTGTCGTGCCAAAAATTCAAAACCTCACCATGGCACGGCCCATGGCACGCTGACAGGGCGTGCCGTGTCGTGCCACAACGTGTCAACCCGCGTGCTAATAGCTATTTTTTTTACTTTTTCAATGTTTTTTTCCTTTTTATCGTGTTTTAGCGTGCCACAGCGAGCCAGTCCGCGTGCCACACCCGACGTGCCTCGTGTCGGAGCGTGCCAAGGCATGACCAAACTCCGATTTCGCAACCGTGGCACGAGGCGAGCCCGCCGGCCCGCTCGACTCTCGTGTCGAGCCGTGCCCGTGTCGTGCTCGTGCCAGCCCACGTGCCGTACGCAGCACGTGACACAAAAGTCAAACCATATATGTATCATATACGTATTTGGTAGGAATAAAATACTGTTGGAAAGGTGTCTCATACAGCTGAGTCAACGTTTTTTGTCCTCTAGCGTCGGTTATTGGCAAAGTTTACCAATCACCGTTATTGGTGTATCCTGCCTCAATAATCTAAGAGTTAGCCAACTTAGACGCCATAGGATTTATGCATTACTTTTTCCACTAATTACTACTCCATTAAACATGCAAATAATCTAAAAGTACTATTTTCTAAGTCATTTTTTTTTCAGCTCATCCTCATTCTTTCAGCTAATTGATACTAAAAAGGATTGTTTAACACATAATCTACACTAAACTTTTGAAAGGAATCAAGTGTAATGAAATTCATAGACAACTAAATGTAATACAGGCATGAGAAAAGTTACCAGCAAAGGTTATTCTGGAGTGTCTCAGACTGTCAATAACTGGCATATAGAGTTCCATCACAGGGAGCAAAGTGCTCATCCAAAAGAAGAGCGCTGCATGGAAACCGAAACAGAAATTATTCAGTGCCCATGTCCACCCAAAATTATACAGAGTAACACAAACGGGAAACGTCCTGTTTAAGTTAAATCTGGTTTAATTCCCAATGTTGATGCAATGCCACTGCATAATGTTGGTCCAAAACAAGTTCAGCAATGATAATGGCGGGGGGTGCAGGGGCGGAGTTGGGGGAGACAAGAAGAACCCGAAAAGTATTATCTCCTCAAAACGTTTTCTTAATCAAGTTAGTTCATGAGAATCCAGAATCTTATCCTCTAATCTTGTCCATTTAGACTAGCTATGTTTAGCTGATAGACCAGCGATAACACAACAACGAACCTAATGCCTTAGAAGTTTCAACCATAGTCTTACAATATGACAAAGTGGTCCATATCAACAATACATATACGTGAAAGCTGACCCCTCCCCCCCTACCTCGCCTTATGGCGGGAGCTTTTAAGGCGCTATAGAAGCTTATGCGCTCCTTTTTGAAGAAATTAGCAGTAAAAACAATCATAATGGTAATAGGCTAAAAAGATTAAAAACAATAGTAAAACCGTATCAGTATGAGTAAGACCATAACAGAACTTGGGATTGGGTTGCCGAAATAGTAGTGGGAATCTACTTCTGGAAGAGTAACTGGAGTAAGTATGCTAAGAGAGTGACAGGCACTACGAGAAATGGCCGGAAAAGATGAACAAATTTTATCTGGAATTTGATGCTTGGACATAGAAAGGAAGGATATGATAAGTGCAAAAACAGGGCCTACGTTTCAGGGAAACGAATGGTCATTGTACCTTAGCTTATACCATCAAACCAAACATACGAGGGACGAAAATGATAGCTTTATCTAGCACAGGCCATGGTCAGAGGTGCATTGAAGTATGACAGATAATTCATCCGAGGCATGTACAAAGTATACCAAATTTCTTCTAAGGGGCACAGATCATCTAGCAAAATCTTTTTCTGAGCAAGGTAGCAACTATTAGTCAGTACTTTCAGCAAAGGAATGGTTAATCACAAAATCAATAACTAATTGGTTTCGAAACCACTGTAAACATCAGTAAAAACCTACTCATCTTCGCTTATAACGGAGTCTGTAAAAACCAAAGGTCCCCCTTCACGTATCTAATCTCTACGAAGAATCAATGATCCACTCAAATAATTCAACCAATAGAAAAAGGAAAAAAGGTAACAATGTGCAAAAAAAAAGTGCAAAGAAAAGTGCAAAGAAAAGCGCAGAGAAAAGCACCAAGCAAAGGCCAGATTATCAAGATTTTGATTCTACATACCAAAATCTACAGCCAGAAGTGTCAATGTGCTATCATTCTCTACCACCAATAGGGACCAGCAATTTAATCTGCCAAAACAAATAACGGGAGGGTTAATATCCCTAAAGCCAACCAATAAATATGACATGGGCATGGATTGTCAAGCGCAATGAACCTAGAACGCTTCAACACTACACAAATACACAATGCATCAGCATGCGAAACTTGACACAGAAGATTAGCAAACCTATCAAACAACTTGACACACATAATTCATGCAACACACTTTCACAATCCATCTACAAAAGAGAAACTCTGTCCAACTAAGACCTTTCTGTACATTAAGCCTCCGCACCAAAAGAAGAGAAACAGAGAGGCCTGACCACCAATCTGAAGCGTAATAATGAAAATAATTAAGCACCATATCTCTAAATAAGTCTCAATCACCGTCATCATCTTATAAGCATATATACATTCCATGGCTTTGCTGAGTAAAATTTACATTATGCACATAGAGATGACCTAAGTTGTATGTAGATAACTCTAACAAAGGCCAATAGCATAATGTTAGCCACCAAAGTTGCTGCAATTCTCTAAGTATGAGTATTTGCCTAAGATCATGCAACATACAGAGTAATAATAATATATAATCCCACCACACAAGACACAACCTCGAGAATGGTTTGATGAAAAGACCAAAAATGTTGAAAACCCCCTGGGAGCTCCTATATGAATAACGATCTTCATCTGATCTGACATTGGGACATTGGGTAAAGAGCATAGCAACTACAGTTCTACAAAGTACAAACATGGCCAAAAACAGACTTCAACCTTTCTTCTAATATATAAGAGAATAAGACTACTTTCATTACAAACAAAATGAGGTCCTTGCTGCACTCTACACTCCTCTCACAAAAGGTGAGACTATCTCATGCACAGCGTCGATTATAAGTCACAGTTAAGAAGTTACTAATTGTTGTGTGACAAGCCAATTGAGATTTCACATCTTAGCAAAACTTGGAAGTCTGAAAGAAGTCAGCAACCAATTGCCTGAAAATGTACAGAATCAACTGTGGACAACTTGTCAAGCAAATATTTCTCTAGAGAATTACTGGTTATTCAATCAGCCATGAAAATACTTCACTTCCACTTTGATTCATATAACAAATTCGATACACATTGCTCCACAGGACAGTGGAAACATGATCTTGACTTTACAACTAAAGATTGGTTAACCAATAGATTTCTGACGCGAATTTCTCAGAAGATGGGTACACGGTTGGAACAAGTAGAGTTACACATCATAGTTTTAAGCTCTCTTTAGACATAACTTCAGCACCATGTGTGCACCCTTTTCAATATTCCACCTATAGAATGCCCCCTACTTGGAAGTTGACCGAAGGTTCTTACTACTGATAGCAATCATACATATAGCTCAACAGAATCAAGTACCCTAACTATTATTCCACAGCCATATAAACATTATTATGCCTTTGTCATCAGTACATTGACAACTTTCCAAGAGATCGTCGATACTAACACTGTTTTAGGTTCTAAACAAGCATGTCAAAAACGCAATCTCTTGAAAGGCTGTCCTGGGATAGTATTACAAAGTTCAAGACTGACTCATTGAGTCCTTTCCCTTATACACTAATGTCTGAAGAAAAGATTTGACCTTGTCGCCAGACTAATCTGAAGATTAATTAGTGAATAATGGTTTCAAAAGTAGGATGAGCAATGAGAAGGTGGCATCTCTGAGATATTATCAGATTAGGCAACTGTTTTGACATCTCTTCTGAAACAAAGTATTTCTAGAACTAATTTCTCCTTTCGTATAGGCAATTAAAGCAAAGAAGCAAATTATGACTTGCAGAGGCCTTTGTCCTAAGTTAGAGAACTCTAGTGATCATTGGGGTTCAACCCGATAAAGTGAGACATCAATTATTTCAAGAATACATATACCCAGGACACAAAGATCTGTGTCCTATCAGTTATTGCTCCAAATACCACAGAAAATCATTGTCACTTCCCAACAGTTTTAGTTCAACTAACAAGCATGAAATATATCATAATAAGAGATACAATATATTATAAGCTACTCTAACAAAAATATACTTGAAACCTAAAATCATCATAGACTCAAAAGTGAAAACAGGCAAACTAGTTTATACTATGCAGTCCCAAGCAATTTCCGAAAAAAGAAGGTGAAACTCGGACATCATACTCATGGAATCTGACCATCATACCCGAACAACCCCTAAGAAGTGTGACCTATGGCAATGTGACAATTTGCTCTACTCAAAATTGTGACTAAAACACACATTGCCTTACTTGCCAATATCACAACCAGTATAGGTTGAATTCAGCTCTGCCCCCAAAATATGTGTGCATATGTATAGTCTTGAGAACATAGTTGAGCAGCAATAGCCCCATATCTACAACCATTATACCCATAGAAAGTGTCAAATGTGAACTCATCCTCGCACACTGTATTAAAGCCAATTACATAACCAGATGCAAGTACATTCTTCGGACACAGAACTGTTGGTTCTATATATAATTCTATGGAACATGCACCCTATTGTTTTAATCATATGTAACTTCATTATAGCAAGAGTTACATTGTTCCTAATCAAGAACAACATTGATAGGCCCGAAAAATACAGTTATATTATATTACTTTCACTCTTGATTTTGTATACATTTCTCGTATAACATGTCGTTTTACGCTAATTTCCTTCACTAGAGTCGTTTACTACCGCAATTGTATTTTTGATGCAGGAAGAAGGATTTTAGTACGAGAAACGACAAAGTAAGAGGTTCGTAAAGTAACATCTTGGGCCAGTCGACATTTAAGCCCACTTCCAATCATTCTTTGGCTCAAGTGTTAAAACTCGCTTCAAGCCCGTCGAAGAAAGTCTACAGAAATCTCTATGTGGCGGTTAACAGAGCACTGGGGAAGATATAAATGCAACAATTAGACGTATGCGACACCGCGACAATCAGAAAAGTTGGGTCAATCATAGAATTAGTGTTTTTCCATTAGCGTGAAGATTGGAATTAGTGGGTGCATTAATTAGATAGTAGGTGTGTTCGTATGTGTCATGTTGCAGTAAGTTTGTTTCAAGTAAATCACAAAATCATCCCCGAAGGAGATCCCCAATAGCAGGTTCTTTTTTCAATTATATTTGTCATCCGTACAATTCTATAATTCAGTTCATTTACTGTTCTTCTTTTGAGTGTGTTTATTCTTGATCATTAGTCAAACTCTACATATATTTTTAATTTGATGATTTATGGTGTTCTTCGATATGTATAATATAATAGGCTAAATTTACGATCGGGGAATATATGTCAGTGTCCGATTAACGTAATTGTGAGAACATAATTTTTAGTATTCGTATGACGATCATATATTCTCTAAATTGGATTAATAAGGGTTTTCATGATATAACTTGTTGATTATACGGTAGATTGGCCGTCATCCGCA
>JBBYHQ010310096.1:0-17459 GCA_038382645.1 Spergularia azorica | reverse complement strand
GAAGTAGACACTCAAATTCAGGAGCAAACCAAGGCAATATACATAAAATATGCAGGTACTTAGATGCATAAATAATCAGAACAATGGAATAATCCAAGACAAACATGCCATACACTTCCGCATGAAAAACTCAACTATATATGACAAGCATTGCTAATTCAGATAAATTGAATAAACAATGGCAGAACAGCATTTCTGATCCGAGCATTAAAAAAAAAAAAAAAAAAAAGGCTACAGTTCATCGAATATGAACTAGTAAGCTACAATTATAGTATAAGAGATCAGTATAATAAAGAGAGCTAAATTAAACCAATCCACGGAACTAACATCACACCCAAAACCAAAGCCAAACGAAGTATTTTTTTTTTTTTTGAAAAGGGTAGCATAGAAAACATAAGAAGAAATAAAGGTACAAGTGTCTTAGAGTACATAACCGAAGTCAAAGTCCTACTCCCCTCCCGGGTCAATGTCCTCCCCCGGGTTGAAGCGGGGAACAAAAGCACCAGTAACATCAAAATACATATGAATGGCGAGGGGAGGGGTTACAAAGTGGTTACAAAGTGGCGAGGGGAGGGATTACAAAAGCCAAACGAAGTATGCCAGCATATACGCAGGTCTCTCAATTGGTAAATGAAAGTGGTTTTATGATACAACAGCTTTGTATTGTATGTTTCTTTCTTATTTCTTGTTATGACTGCTCATTATTAGCTAAATATCTAGATATTCTTAATGTCATGTGTGTGGTCGGGGCAAGTATAACTCATCAAGGTTTCAACTTTTTCGACATGGGTGTTGTGGTTAATCAATCTGGGAAGCAAACTTGAAATTTTTTTGTTTCTCTAATGGTTCCTCTCACATGATGTGGTTCATGTTAGTTATGGCTATAAATTTTGTTTAAATGAATGTTTTGTTTCGGTTGGGTGGGTAGCCCTATGCGTTCTAATTGATTGTTAATGGCCTCTCATTTTTTTCCTTTAGGTGTGGACGTGTGGTTCTACTATCCTTTGGGAGATCAGCTTTCGAGTATTCAATTTGGTGTTGCATAATCGAGGTAAATTTTCTTATACTTTAAATTGGTATCCCAAGTTCGGTGGTCTTTCATTAATATGATATGGTGTTCGTTTTATAAGCTACCTAAGAATGCTCTTCCATATGTTAATTTTTTTTGGGGATTAACAGAAACATGAATGAAGGGAATTGTATGGGTCAAAGCAGGAAATTTTGATCCAGGCTTTTTCTTAAAATGCCAAATTACAATTACAGCTTTCTAGATAATGTCAGTTTTTTTGAGGGGGCTATCTAGATAACCCCAGACAAATGCTGCAAAACTGAGGTTAATTGTTGTCCTGTAAATCGCAGGATCGGGTTCAGCTTTGAGGCTGCAGATCACTCAGGATCCATGACATTCCAGGCTTTCACCGATGAGGCGGAAAGCTTGTTGGCCGTTTCAGCCGACGAGCTGTATGCAATGTCCCAAGATGTAAGCAAACTGCCTGTTGTACTACAATTATACAAGTCTGACTTTCCTCGACGACTCACAGTTCTTCATGAAGGCAAGGGTCTCTCACAACCGCAAATATCAGGCTCACAGTCGGACCAGCACCTTGCCTTGTCACCAGCAAGGTATTTAGATGGTTCATTAAAAACGTTGCCCATCACTGTGGGCTGACCATTTTGTGGTCGTTCGAAGGACCCAATCAGAATAGCAGCAGCCCATCCAAGCAATCATGATGGTATGTATGGAGCTACTACAACTTAGAAACTGCGTTTTTTAGTTGTAATTTGCAATCGTTCCAGCGTTATCACAAGAATGTAATGTACCACGATTCGTGATTATGTATTTCCTTTTTAATTTCATTAGCATCAAACAGTGTCACTTAAGGATATGTGTGTGGGCACTATGTGTTGAGCCTTCCTCATAACTAAGACCGTATGGCCATGTAATGCAATCCATCATATATATATGCCACCGTATTTGCTTATACGTCTTCTCAAATAACAGACACCAAATGTTTGCTGTTTGGGGGAGGCGTGCGGGACAACAACTAGTCCAAATAAGTGTCAAGTGTCTTTCGAAATACTTTAAAATCATCACATCTATTTTTCTAGAACTCCTCATCCTCAGTGCTAGTACTAGTTTTCCTCTCGAACAGGTAGTCCATCAAACGGCTGTCACACTACCCCCAACAACAAATGAGCAACCAGGCATTTCGCGCATTTTTTTACTCCCTCCACCTTGCTGCTTTGCTTCCGATCACGCATTCACGCAGTTGTAATTCCAGGTTCTTGCTTTCTCTCTCCTCATTTACTATTCTCCAATCAATTCTTCTTGAAGCTTTGTAATTATAACTATGATTGTTTTTGGTGATCCGTCACTCTCTCCCCATTGGCCACCAAGTCCAAAACCTCTTCATGATTGCTAGGTTGGTGAACATCTTTACTTCTTTTTTTGTTTTTAATCAATTTTTACTGTCCTACGGTTAATTCGGGGTTTCCTTTTGCTTTGCAATATAAGCTCTAATTTAATTAAGGGTCGATTAATTGCCTGATTGCCCATTTGTTGTCGGGGTGATTCCAATTAGCTTTAGCCTTCTTTCTGTAGATAATTTGCATAATTAGTTGTGCTACGTTGGATTTCCTTCATATCATATTAGAGTTATTGAGCGTTTATAGTGTGTACGGACTACGGATAAGAAATATGTATGAGTGTTGTGTTAGTTTAGGCTGAATAAAATAGTGCTGTTTGATCAAGCTGACATTAGGGAATTATATATAAAATCATCATTTTACTTGAAGTGGTACTCTGAAAAAAGTTGCGCAAACAATACAGGTAGCCATCTTCTTTGTTTTGCTTACATTAGTATCGACTATCTGTTGTTTGGACACTCTAATGTCTGGTTTGGTGCAACATGCGACTTTTTACAACAGTAATCATAGCTGTTTTCTTTCAATGACTTAGTTATATAGCATGGTTATTAACAAATTTCAGGATATAGCTTGGATATATATCTTCTGATTGTTCGATTTTATATATGGTGTGATAAGAGCATAGAAGTATGGGTAAGAATCAGTACAGCTTGTGCTTATACTTTGAACAATTAACTCCTGCTTTTTGTACCTGAAAATGATATGCTATAATTAGAAGAGATTCTGATTCTAAGGGCTGTTGGATGATCTGACAAAACAGACGAGTCGTGATTGTGTGCAAGTCAGAGTAATGGAGATCAACGCAACTCTAACTAATATAGTAATAAACTTAAAAAAAAAAAAAAAAAAAAACTAGTATAGTAATATTGTATGCCACTAATATAGAGTAGAGGAGTATAGTAATATTGTATGCCACTGTATCACATTACACTCCAATTTGATCGCAAAATGTGAGAAATAGGAGAGAGAAGGTGAAATTTGAGGGACAAATTGGAGGGAATACGAAACAAATCAAAGGAAATCGCGTCAAGTCGAAGGTCAATGCCGAAAAATAGAGTCAAACCCGCCGGAGTAAAAGTTTTGGTAGGAGTTTGATAAAAAAATGTTTTATAAGGTAGGATTTAGAAACTTTTTGAAAATAAGGTAGGATTTTGGAAGTTTTGGTATATAAAAGGTAGGAATTAGAAATTTTTCCTTTAAATTTTATATTCATTTTAGATTTTTAATAAATTAATTTAAAATTAAGTAAAGTCAATCATATTTGGTAGCCATTATAGAATCACTCATAATACCATTCGTAATAAAATCATATATGACAAAGATAAACCTACATTTTCTTATATAAAACAAGTATAAACAATATAAATAAAAATCGTTCATGATACATGATACAAACGATTAGGAGCCATAATTGATATGATCAAATTCAAAGCTCATACATTAGGAGGTTAACAATGGAGGTAGGTGACAAGTGGGTATTGGCATGTGAGTGTTCCACTTGGCGATTAGAGGAAAGGGCCACATTAAGGAGGAGAGAGTATAATGCACGTGGATAATACCTGTCAAGCACGTGATACCATGGACACATGATGGGTCATGGTGATGTATTCTAAAACATTCTTGTATTTTGTTTATCTTATTGATATGTGTTACTTATTGCCCAAAAAAAAAATACCGTAGGGATTGAGACTACATTTAAAGATATCTTATGTTTATAGGGATTATTCACTATTATGTCAATGAGAGGGAGCACAATACTCACCATTGACAATCTTTGAGCAATGTTTATAACATGCTGACGAATAAATCATAACATGGTCACGGGAGTTTAAAGACCATGGTGCTCTCAATCACAATAAAGTGTAGGTCCATGAAATAATAAATGAAGAATTGTATTTTACGTGGTCCCTATTCCTATATTGTGAGAAGAAACGACATGCTCCCGAGAGGAGTTTCACTAAACCAATCCCCGTGATTGGCACAAAAGTGTCAATCACGGATTGATGGCCAAATCCGGACCGCACATTTGCATCTCCAAAATCCAAAGGCCCAAAACATTCCCCCCCCCCTTACCCTTATTCAGTCCTCTCTCTCTCCTCCCCAACTTAGTCGTTGCGCGGTTGCCGGATCTGGGCTGTTTTGGGTTGGATGATAAATGGACGCTTTTGCCCCTGTGATTGGGTCCGTACAAATCACAGTGATTGGTTTATTAACACTCCTCCCGAGAGAATGATATTAGCATTGATGCTGCCGCCGGAATCACACTTAATTTCTTTTAGTTTTTTATTCAGACAAATTCTTGTATGAGACAGTCACGGTGAGACGAGCCCATTACAAGAAAGACCCATAATACAAAACAAGAAAACTATCCCTTCCCCACGTTCTCAGCTTCTATTACAATGGTTTTTTCTATCTCTTTCTCTCCTCCTTGCGTATCTCTTATCTTCTTCTTCTATTTTTTTTTTCTTTTTTGACTGTATCTTTCAAAAAAAATTATCTAGCCATTATTCATGATTTTTTTGCATTTAGGTGGTAATTTCTACATATTTCCCCATACAAATTTATGCCGTAAGAACTCGGAATTTTGTATTCTAAGCTCAAAGATTTATAGAGATTTAAAACTCAAATATTCATATTGAGAACTCAAAATTTCAAGTTAGTTTAATTAAACTTTTATATTAAGAACTCAAGATCTTAAGTTCATAACTCAAACATTTGTATCAATAGTTATAACTCTTTGACTTAATTACAAAACTCAAGGTTATAGCTTATTAATTCAAACATTCATATTGAGAATCTACAGTTTCAATATAATCGTGTAAAACCTTTTTACATATATATAAAAAAAGCAACTAAAAAAGTTAATGTTCAAATTTTACGATATAGCAGTGGTAGTTGTGTAAGTTCATCATCAAATTTTAAGATGTAGGAGTATTTCCGTTTCTCTCTCTTTCTCTTTTGATTTTTTATTTTATTTTAAATTAGGGGGTGAGCATTTCTCTTTTTGGGCTCGTCTCACATGTGAGACCATCTCACAGGAGAGACGGTCTCACAGAAGCTGAGAACGTGGGGGAGGGGATAGTTTTCTTGTTTTGATTATGGGTCTTTCTTGTAATGGCCCGTCTCATACAAGAATTTGTCATTCAGACTTAGGAGGATGTAGGATTAACCCGAGATTCCTTACTTCAAAAAAGAAAAAGAAATTGAAAAATAAAAATTTTATGGTAAACCTGCCCTTACCAAAAGAAAAAACGTTTTTTTTTTTTTTTTGTTTTGTTTTGTTTTGGTAAACCCTGGCGACTTGATGAGACTTGTAATAGGAGTAGGTTTGGTCGTTGTTTATATATAAAAGTTTTGTGGACGATTAACGCTTTTCACTTAATTTCTCGCCGATTTCTTTCCGGTGGCAAGGTAACGCTTTCTCTCTGATTCTCTCCAAAATTTCAGGACTTTAAAGTTAAATTGGGTTCCGACACTTTTAATCGATTAGGTGTGAGATTGTTTAGTGTGTTAGGATTGGACAATTGGAGTATTGATTTTGGTTAATTGGATAATGCAGGATGTTTGGATTGGTAAAGTTGTGGAATCAAATACAAGTGGAGCGAAAATACAGGAAGGATAATGGATTATGTAGCACGGAGGAGGAATTCTGGTTAAGGGCAGAATCAAATCAATTACTTAGGTGGGCCATCTCCACGGTTGCTGTGCTAGCTTATGTTGTCAGGGTCTTCTATTTCACTCAAGGTTATTATTTGCTCACTTACTTCTTCGGGTGTTACTATTGGCGTCAGCTGCACGCTTTCTTGTTTCCTCGATACGACCCTATGAAGGAGGCTTCTGATCACAGATACAAGTCCCGCTATATCAGCGTCTTATTCCGCCACAAACTGTCTTCCGACGACTTTAATTCCCTCATCCAACGGCTTTTCGAGTTTAAGTTCTGGTATGTCTGATTATTCTCTTTATCAATCTCAATCTAAGAATCGGTTCCCTACTTGGCAACCAAAACCTCACTTTCCTTAGCGACTGTAGAATGTTATGCAGTACTCGTAACCCTTTTGTGGAGTTTGCTCAATATTTATGGAGTTGTCTTTTCTATGTATAAGGGGAGTAGTGGGTATCTCCTAAAGGGCTAAAGGGTACCATGCTGGTCCAGGATAGCATACTAGCAGTGGGTATCATTTGGTTGACAAGGAAGTTTTACATTTTTCGAGGAGTTTATTACCCTCTTGATTATGTTTGGGGTCGGAGTATTCACTTTGCGCCCTTGTTCTGCACTCTTTTGATCAGTAAGACAATTTTGATTTGTGAATTAATCATATCCGTGGCTCAAGGGGTTATTGGTGAATTTTGACACTTTCTTGATTTCGCATGTCTGACATCCTCCCCCTTTGGAGATTGGAACAAATATAACTGATGCGAAAGCATTTAGGAGGTAACTGATGCAATCTTTATGTTGGTTGGTGTTGGAATTGCTCATGAAGGATCTCTCTTGAAGTGTCTGAATTTGTAATGACTTGGAGGGTGCTTTACAACAGTTAAGGCCACTTTCGTACATCCAACCCCACCTTATGAGGGGAGCATTTGAGGCATTGGGGTAATGTTAGTGTTGTAGTATATGGGGTTAGTTTTAGCCTGTTAGGTAATTCTTGTTGGTTTTGTGTGCTTGGGTTAGCTTATTCGGATTATGTAGTATGATTACATTACATACATAGTTCATGCCTGCTGACTGCTACATACTAATAATTACTGCTTGCTTATATTTGGTTTCAGGTTCACTACTACGAGGCTGGTCCTCCTAGCATTTGTGCTGACCTCGTTGCCCATCCTCAAGTGTTTCTATTATGGACCCAAGTTTCTCTTGTTCTGGATTCTCACGAATGGTTCGCAGTTTGTGAGGTCATATGTCAAGAACTAACGAGTTGCGGACTGATGGTTTAAATGCCCAATGTCCAATGTATATACTCGTAAGAAATCAAACTAGTAATCGTATGTGTTTGTTTTAAGATGTTGCATATTCCTAGAATAGTCATATCTCATATCTGTGATATCTTAGATCGTATGTTTAACATTATTACTCCATTTAATCAATGTTAAAGTATGAACGATGAGTCTTGGAATACCACTTTTAATATAAATTGCATGAAAATAATTTTCCTAATTCTTCGGGCAGTTACGATAATTGAGAAATAATTCCTTAGTATTCCATAGCAATGTAGCACATCTTAAGTTTCTTTCGTTTTTTGATTGAATGAAATGAGGGAGCAATAGGAAGCCTAGAATTTTAAGAATTAGCTTGGATTGCGCTATAAACTACGTATGATGAGTTTCGGTGACATGTAAGTCTTCTCTAGAAATATACCCTGGTAATATACAAGTTGCTCTTGCTACTTAGCCTAGAGCAGAGCACTATGAGCAGTTGAGCATACAAAGGGCTTTTTCTTAGCAAAATTGTTGCGGTCGGCAGGACGAGTAAGTACAGTTTATATACTGACACAACTATATTCAGAGGAATCAGAGCTGTTGCACCTCAGATACTTGCAACACATTTGGCCATTTCTGAGTTATGTGAATTGCATTACTCCCTCCTTTCCCTTGAATATTCAACTTTTTGACTTTTATGCGTATTGAAGTTACAAGTACGAATTGAGAAAACCTGTGGGAAAAAAACTTGGCTTGATCAGTAGTGTGTCATTTCGTATTCAACTGAGGATATCACCAGAGTTTAACTTAAACGTATGAAGTATGTAATGTAATTAGCTACTCCATCCTTAATCATTATGACCCCTTCGCATCTTCTCATTTTTGATCACCTTGTTTGTACTATATTACGTTCTATTAAATTGTAATTGTAATGATGATTGCCCTCCCAAACATACCTGCTGTTTTGACTCTTAAATAGCAGAATGAGATAGTTTGTACCAAATTTTACAGTATGCTTCGATTCGCGATCAACCTGTATGTTTCTGCTGTTATTCTTATTGCCTTTTCTTGTATATGTTTCTTGATTCTGCTGTTATTCGTGAGTACATATTACTCCGTAATATAATATGGGAGCAAAAATTGTGCTTAGGTACCCATGTTACTGTGACACACCATACCAGCGGGTCAGAGGAAAATATGTCATGAAGACACGTGTCCGACACTTGCATGCACTTAAGCGCAAAGAAATGTCCGATACTTTGAGACGGACTCGTACCATTTAGGCACAAAGAAGTCAGTACGAGCTACATATTGGGCTCTGCAGACATCAATCTATGTTGATCATATGATGTGATCATAGCGGAGAAAATGCATGATAAGTGCTTTGCCACCATTAGACAGAGTAACAAAATGGTTTTCTCAAAAAATGTAGAAGCTTGATGTCCGGTATGTTCAATCCATGGCATGCCTTGCAATTCATTGCAGGCATCAATTATGATACGGTTATACTATACACCGTACACTGTCAGCTCTTTCGTGAATGCCGGGGGATCTGCTTTTGGATCGTCAACTCGGGCCTGCGAAAACAGCCATACATGGACATAAACATTCTATTCGCTAACAAAAATAACTTACCATGTAAAATGAAAGGCATGCGTAAAGAGTAGTGTTTTAAGGGCATTAGATTGGATGTTTCTTATTTACCGATTTTCTATCACGATTTATTCAATTGATAAAGTCTTAATGTATATTACGGAGTAATACATTTCTAAAGATAGAACTAATCTATGATTCATATGCATGCTAATAGGAATAAAGATAGAAACTTTTAAAGTTCTGGATTTCATAAGCGACATCCAGATAAAGTGTGTTACCATCTACTCTAACTTTTGCTACTTTCATAAGTTTTATATTCTCTTTATCCCGTCAACCTTAAGTTCCTCTTTATTACATTGTCTTGAATTCGGGTTGGGGGATTAAAAGTTTGGTAACCCCATTTTTTGGGAGGAGATTGTTTGTGAGATGTTTAATTAATTAGGTGATTTGTTCAATGGAAATTTGAGTTTATTTTCTTTTACAATTTGTTGGAGTGCGCTTCGAGGACCTAGAGTTGACTATGTATGGGTGAAGGGTTTGGGTGATAAAAAAAAAAAAAAAAAAAAAAAAAAAAGAAGAAACGTAAAAGGTTTGAAAATGCGAATGAAAGGGCGGACAATTAAAATTTGAAAAGAATTGTTGATTGAGATGTTGAGGACCGTAGTGTAATATTAGGTAGTACTCCGTATAATATAAAACTAGTAGTGGATTTGGTTTGACGATGTATCGGTGAAAGAATTTGGGCGATAAAATAGAAACGTAAAAAGTTTGAAAGTGCGAAGCGAGCGCGACAATTATCGTAAAATTGGACCGGGAGACAAAGTTTAAAAAGCGGTTAATAGCGAAGGGAAGAAAAGGAGTAGACAGTAGAGTATAAAAAGTGGATAAGAAAGGAGTCAAAGGCTTAAGTCAACAGAAAAGGGTCTTGTCTTCTCCAAGAAAACAAACAAAAAAACAGAGAGAAAGAAAATGGCGTCATCATCTGAAGTTGGTGCTCTAATGGCGGAATCGGTGTCATCGGGCGGCAGCGTAAATGATACGGAGACCAACCATGGCTACGACACCAACGCTTTCGAGCAGCTTGTGGCACACAACTTCAAGTACCCAGCATTATGGTTTTTCTTCAAGATTCTGTATCCTCAGTCGTATCTGACAAGGAGGTTGATGCATTATGCATTGCGTCTTCTGAGCCAGTCTGAACTTGATATTGTGTTGCAGTTGGCTATTGCAGAATTCAATGGTGATTCACAGCAACCTATCTTCCTTGAACATCACGATAACTTTTTCAAACCCTCTTCTTTTTTATCCATTATTAATTTATTTGTTCTTCTTGATCGAAGGAAAATCATGTGATTATCCTAGAATTAGTTTGATCGTTTGAATCTTGAATTCTTGATCGTATGAATTTTGATTGAAGGAAAATAATGTGATTATGATTTCTGCGTTGTAAATTGTCGATTTCGGCCCGAAAGTTACCGAATTACTAAATTGTCATGGCTGTGGCAGATGACCGACAGAGAGACATGCCTCTTCCAGATGACCCGGTTACCTGAACGATGCCCTCGCTTTCCCTGAAGCCGTTTTGCTTACAAATCTAGTTGAGCCAGAATTTAAAGGAGAGGTAAATTGTTATGACCTTAGCATTGTATATATGTAAATTAATTGTGCGTGGTGGAATTGTGCCATAGGTAAATATGCCAATTTTCTTATTGTGCGTGGTGCCTCGGACCGTCGACCCGAATCCCTAACATTTTTCAAACTGTATAATTTTGGTGTCCTTAAAATTTGCACTCTCGATACATAGTTCCCGTACTTTACAAATTCTAATATGAGATGGGTCTCCATGTCTCACTTGAAAGTAAACTACCCTTATAAGGAAAATTCGTAAATTTAAGGAAATCCCGTATTCTCATATAGGAATCTTAAATAACCGACTAGTACGTACACTATTTGAATAAGTTTGGGATAAGGAAATACGATTCCGCTGAGACTTGGGGAGTAATTTGGATGCCCGACCGTCCTTTAGCTCCTTGTAAAAACTTGACCACAGGAAAACAGAAACTGAATTCTCTTACGGTTCCCCACTTCCAAAAAAAAAAAAACGGCATCATGAAGTTTGTCCAATATCTGTCTCCGATAGCAAGGTAAGACGCAGCGATGTTTTAGAATTTCTAGTATCTAAATTAAATTAATTATATGGGAGTATGAATTGAAGTGGGGGAGGTTTTTGAATTTTGCAGGATGTTTGGATTGGAGAAGGTTTGGAAACAGATTAAGGCGGAGCGAAAAGACATTAGTAAACAGAGATCGGAGGAGGATTACTTAATTAGAGGAGAATCAAATCAAGTACTGAGATGGGGGTTCGCCATGGTGGCTTTACAAGAATCTTCTACTTTACGCAAGCCTATTTCTTGCTCACTTTTCTCTTCGGCTGGTACTTTATAGAACGGCTTTCCAAATACCTGTTTCCTAAATTCGACCCTGAGCTTTCAGC
This sequence comes from Spergularia azorica, assembly GCA_038382645.1. NCBI lineage: Eukaryota > Viridiplantae > Streptophyta > Magnoliopsida > Caryophyllales > Caryophyllaceae > Spergularia > Spergularia azorica. The sequence continues at coordinate 6,019 of JBBYHQ010310096.1, read as the reverse complement.
TTCTGATCTCAAGTACAAAAACGGCCCTGATTATGAGTCGCGTCTCAGCGGCTTATTCCGCCACAAATTGTCTTCCAACGACTTCGATTCCCTCGTTAACCGCATTCTCGAGTTCAAGTTGTGGTATGTTGTTGTCGATAATTGGTGTTTGTTTGCAGTTTGTGCTACTTATTAAAGTTGATGATTACATTATATATGGTTTCAGGTTCATCGCGATTAGGCTGATCCTTTGCTGACTTGGTTGCCCATCCTCAAGTGTGGACCGAAAATACTGTTGCTTTGGATTGTCACTACATTGGCCCGGATAATTTACCCAGCAATTCAGCTTGATGCCTGATCATCTCCAAGATGTATATATTTCATACCCCTATGGCTTTGTTTTGAGACGTTGCATATTCCAATACTGCCTTTTTTTTTTTCCGGTGAAAAGACAAGGATAGTCCTTTATTGGTGAAATTATGTACAAGTTTTTCTATGTTGAATCTTAGAACTTGGCTTTTTATTAAAACATTCATGTCTCAAAATTGTTTTAATTAGAATTTCATATAATAATGATTCTTCATTTGAAATCCCGAAACATAACACTTTCAGTTGCTGTAGCAACAGCGATTCAGCTGCTAATCACTCAGTTCCCATATACTCTGTATGTGGAAACTTCAAGTCTTATATACGCTGATTTCTCAGATTCATTAAAACAACCTTAGCATCAAGCAAGCCGATATCAGCAAATTCATAGCCACTTATTTAACTCCGACTGAGAAAGGAAAATAAAAATGGTTGTTGCAGCTGCTACTTCAGAAACATTCCGAAAAGCTGCCTGCAAATTTTCAGCATCATCTCTTAGAATTAGGCATTGATGGCAGAGTCACGAGCAATCGGAAAATGTCAAAAAGACAAAATCGATATATTACGGGAATATTACAAGTGACAATACTTATCCTCAAAAACAAAACAAAAAAAGCCTAAACGAAATGTAAAACTTGGAGGGAGAAATTGGAGGAAAAGCGAAACAAATCGAAGGAAATCGCGTCAATTCGAAGGTCAATGTCGGAAAATAGAGTCAAACCCGCCGGAGTAGAAGTATTGGTAGGAATTTGATAAAAAAAATGATTTATAAAGTAGGAGTTGGAAACTTTTTAAAAATAAGGTAGGATTTTGGAAGTTTTGATATATAAAAGGTAGGCATTAGAAATTTATCCAATTTTTTATTTCATTTTAGTGATGCCACCTCCCTCCCAAAATCTCAACGACGTCAAACCCAGCCGTGTGCGTCGCATGTGTTGGACGAAATTCCCTGGCTCTGATTAATCTAATCACAATCCCTCTCCAATGGCATTTCTCTGCAATCACACCACTAATCTTTCCAAACCCACATCATTTTTCCACCCAATTTCTCCAAAACTTTCCCCAATTTTGAAACCTCGCAGTATTTTTCTCGCTTCAAAACCAACAGTAACAAGTAAAACCGCGGTAAAAATGGCAACTTTTTCACCCTTGAACAAAAATTACACTTCTCCTTTGCTAAATTTCTATAGAAATCGATTCAGTAAAAAACCCATTTCTCCATTGACAAAGATCAGAGCTTTATCCAGTGATTCTGCATCAGTTTCCACTACCAAGAACAACACAAAATCAATCATCATTTGGTCAACTGTCACTGCTCTTTTAGCCGTTTCTAATAGAGTCTTCTACAAGCTTGCTCTTGTCCCTCTCAAAGATTATCCCTTTTTCCTCGCTCAATTCATCACTTTTGGGTACTCTTTTCTACCCTTTTCTTCAATTTTGGCTAAACTTGTGTGTTCAATGGTTAGTAATTGCTTGTAATTTTAATTAAATTCATTCATAATGTTATAGTTTGGGGCTGATTGATACATAAGAAATATGATAACTTGTTCATTAGTGGTCGTTCTTATAAAAATGAGGCGCAAATATCAGTACAATGACGTGAGGTCAGTACGCAACGCAATGCATAGGCATTAACCATTAGGTCATGACTTCCTTGGTCACGTCTGCCTCGGGTTTTATTTGTAGAATTGCACCAGCGATACATGTATCAAGTATGGTTGTATTGCTTGTACAGTCTCTTTTGTGATAGATGTTGAGGGGAGGTTGTGATCTTAATAATTTGGTGTATAATGGCAGGGTGGTCTTACTGTAGGTTTTTATTTATGTATGTTACAGGTATGTGGCTATTTACTTTGCTATCTTGTTCATACGACACCGTGCAGGGATAGTCACAGATGAAATGCTAGCCATTCCTAAGTCTCGTTTCGTGTTCATTGGCTTTCTTGAAGCAATTGGTCTTGCTGCTGGCATGACATCTGCAGGTATAGCTGGCCTGCTCATCTACATTGTTTGGATCCTTTTCCTTAACATTTGTAAAGCAAAAATACGTGTGATTTTGTGCCTCGTCTTGATTTAGGGGAGGATGTTGATCCGAGTGGCCCTTAGAAGCCCCTGTGATGTTGGGACAATGTTGTTTGATGTTCTTGATGTTGTAAGACCCTATTATCTTCTTTAAATGTGCTACCATTTGCCAAAAAAAAAAAAGTTGTGAAGGTGACTTTTCTCACTTAGTTGATTAGATCTATTTACTCGGTGTTTCATCTATGTGCAATGATTATTCACTTACATGCACTTCTTGTATCACATATCCACAGTCGTCCTAGAAATTTGGCTGCAGATCATAGTAGATTTAGTGATTGAATTAGAACGCAAAGAAAGTAATTACCTCTTGAGGTGATGATCTGATCTGCTCACTGTCACCATTATACTTACTAAGCGTCATTATTTCTCACAGCGATGATTCCTGGGCCAGCTATTCCCATACTAAATCAGGTAAAAGTGCATTTACTGATTATTTAAGAAGGCAAAAAGACTGTTTTGAGCCACAATTGTAGGCGTAAACATAGTCCTATTAGGCATAAACTATTTAGCCTTGAATAATTGCTACTGTTAGGCGTAAACATAGTCCTGATCAGACACATTTGTATAGAGTACACATTGTTTTGTGGGTTATGATGAATGTTATAAATCCCTTATAAATCTGAACTTTTGAATATGTAGTAGCACAGAAGCTTTTTGTTTTTACCGAATCAGGTCTCTCATATAATCATTTCCTGCATTGTCTGGCAGACATTCCTGGTGTGGCAGCTTCTTCTTTCTTACATTGTGTTGGGAAAACGCTATTCACTCTTACAAATTGTTGGCTGCTTACTGGTAGCTGCAGGTGTGGTTGTTGCAGTTTCTAGGTAACTAATATCGTACAATATACTTGTCATCACTTCTTACTCAATATCTTACAATCTGCAAATAATCTCTTGCAAATAAGTTGTAGCTTTTGCTTCTTTTCTCAGTATACTCATTCAAGTCGTTGAGAGGGCTTACTTTAAATGGAAGTTGGAGAAATCCTAATCAGTTACTTTATCCCTTTATTGCCATTACTTTGATACAGTGGTTCTGATGGTGGCCAAGTTTTATCGGGGATTGAGTTGGTATGGCCAGCCCTGATGATATCTTCAGGTGCTTTTCATGCTGGGGCATCAATTCTGAAGGTGATGTTGATTTGTGATGTATTGATTTTTTATTGGCTGAAGTGTTACTGGCTTCCTGTCTCTGACTAACAGCACCACTTACGTTACCAGGAATCAGTCTTTCGTGACTCTGCAGTACGTTTGAAGGTGAGCCTCTAAGATGATTTTCTATACTGATTTGTTCGTTATCAACAAATAAATGCTAGCACCAAAAAAAAAAAAGAAAAAAAAAAGGAATTTAACGAGTTCGGATGACTGTATTATTAGGTTGCCATATGTCAATAAATATTGATCTGACTCTGTCTGCACACAGGACAAGACTCTTGACATATTTGTAGTCAATTCCTTTGGATCTGCATGTCAGGTATTTTCATGATGTAATGCTTGACATTTAGATTACTGCACAAGTATACAAACTTATAGTAGACTTCTTTTCATTGGAAATTGACATTGTCTTTGGCTCGTAGGCTCTTTTTGTTCTACTTTTGCTACCCGTGCTGTCTAATTTGAAGGGCATACCATTTCCTGAGCTGCCTATGTATCTAAAAGCTGGAGCTGCGTGCTTTGTGAAAGGTATACCCTTTATGTGTAGGGATCCTCTAGAGTTTTTTGTTGATGAAGTTTGTAGAGTTTACTATTAATAATAATAAAACAAAATAAGGTGGTTACTTCAATGCACAAATAAAATAGTAAATATTTAATTCTTTCCTTACTTGGTAAACTCTACCATATAGAGTTTGTTTTAAACTCTAGATGATCCACTTTATTGGCTTCTAGACAAGTTCTTTTCTTATCCAGAGAAGTGTTATATGCTTCAGTTGACTTAGAATTCGGCTTTTCAGCTTTCTGAAATATGCATGACATTGTGCATATCACACCCCCCCCCCTAGGGTAGGACCTTCATTTAGGGCATGGCGTCATTGATGTTGTGAAAATCTGTCATTTCAGGGTGTGATGGCGCTCCACTGCTTCCGCTTCTGTATGTTGGCAGCAACATATCGTTTAACATTGCAGTCCTCAACTTACTCAAAATTGCAGGTGCTGTTGTTGCTTCCTTAGTTACAATGATCTCAGGTTCGTTCCTCTCTACTCTACCTTCTCGATTCCCTTCCCTGCATCCCCAGAAAGGCTCTCGTTTATAACATCTTTATTTGTTGAACTCGCGTTTTATCATGTGCAGTGCAATTTCTATCTATATCCTTTCACTGCCATTGCCGTATCTTCCAGAAAGCACAAATTTGGGTCTGTTCTTCGTCCTTGGAAGTGCGATTCTTATGTCTGGCCTCATCCTCTACAACTTGCCTCAGGCTTCCAAGAAAAAATCTTGATTTTACACAGCAACCTTTGTGTACAGATGAACCTAAGATTCATTTGGGTTCGCAACATGTTCTACCACTTGGTTTACTCCTCGTCTTTCTTTGTGGATTCGTTCCCTTTGGTCTGATTTCTCTCACATACATCTGTATACATGAGTGAACGATAATATATCAAGATCGGTTAGAACTCAACAAAAATTCACCACTTTTTTTTTTTGAAGGGTTCTCGAAAACTGATCATCTCTTTTGTATTTCCTCAAGACATCTTGACAAAAAGTACAATTAGATGATCCTATCTGAACATATCTAGAGTATAAATCAAATTCTACAGCTGAACATATCCTAAAGTCGGTCCCAAAAGGACTTCACCTTGTCAAGATGTGAAATCCATGTGGATCATTTTTATGGACCATTAGCCATTTCTCCAATTGCGTCATTGGTTGAGATAACCGATATTCGCGCTCTCAAAGTTGTATAGCGATGGGTTTCTTCCTTTTCCTTTGTAACGCACTACACGGATACAATCAAATGTTTGCAAATTCCTCCAACAAATTTGTTCCAAAAGGCTAATACAGAGTACTCCGTAACTATTATAGTACAGTCATACGGAGTACATACGAAAAATTGATACTGTTCACGTTTTGGCACACCCATTTTCGAACCACGTCTAACCACTATTTTCACGCCCTTTCTCCTATAACGCAACTAAACACATTTATTCCAATACTTTATGCAAAATGTCAATAATACTCCGTATAATGTAATAAAATAGGATGAGTGAGCCGCTTTGACACCATAAACAAAGACTGAAACGAATATGGAAAAAGACGAAAGATGGCAAGATTGGCGAGACGTGGGTTAAGCGTATGAGTGAAGCTTCTTTCACGAAACCGCGTCCTTTCCGTATTTAATACCACGCGTATAATTTTCTCCCTCTTTATATACTCCACCTAACCTCCTCAGTCCTCACTCTTCCCTTCACTTTCTCACCTCTCAAAAATTCTGTAACCGCTCCAAAAAAATCTCACCTAAAATCTTCCAATTGAAGCTTTCCGATTCAACAACAATGGCGTCGTCAACAGTCGAAGACTTGAGCAACAATTCATCGTCAAGCACACGCTCTTCCACCACCGTGTTCCTCTCCGACATGACGGAAGTCCAGAAGGTTTT
>JBBYHQ010310078.1:0-42539 GCA_038382645.1 Spergularia azorica | reverse complement strand
AAGTTAAGTATGATTTTGGTAGAGATATGTTGACAAGTTTAAGATTTTTGTGAAAAATGATTTAAAAATAAACAAAATAAGAATATTATTTAAAGATCAAGTGATACTCCATACAAATGTACAATGACAATTGAGTGTGGTTAGGAGACATTTTAAGTAACAAACATTTAGTTATAATGGTTTACTTATTATTTTGATATTAACTTAATAAATAAGAATAAGCGATTATGATAAAGTGTCACGTGCAACGCACAGTATTCATTCTAAAACAAAACAAAAATAAATTGTCGAATATATTTCCCATTTAAATCATTAGTTTTCAAAAACCATAATATAATATATAACAAAAATAATCATTCATTTCGAAACAAAAACCATTCATTTCAGGATAATATAATCCATTCAAGAACAACAACCATTCATTTCAAGACAAAAACCATTCATTTCAAGACAAGAACAATTCTTTACAGAACAAAAACCATTCATTTCAGGATAATATCATCCATTAAAGAACAACAACCATTCATTTCAAGACAAAAACCATTCATTTCAAAAAAAGAACAATTCATTACAGAACAAAAACCATTCATTTCAGGACAAAAATTATTTATTCAAAAACAAAAACAAATCATTCTATAACAAAAACATACCATTATAAAACAAAAATATGTCATTCTATACCAAAAACAAATAAAACATTTTAGAGCAATACTCGTTCATTTCAGGACAAAAACCATTCATTCCAAAACAAAAATCATTCATTCCAGAACAGTAACCATCCATTTCAGGACAATAATTATTCATTCAAAACAAAAGTCATTCATTATAGGATAAAACCCATTTATTCGAGAACAAAAATTATTCATTCTAGGACAAAACCCATTCATGTTTATAACATCCATAACAAAGACACATATTAGCCATTTTATCGATCGTTTGTAGCACTAGGTAGAATTTGTGGTGTGTATCTAATTATATTATGTAATTATTTGTTTATTATCCGCAATGATATATGTTAATGATTTATTTATGTTTAGTAGTTTTTGTTCTGAGATGGTTGTTTTGTTCTAGGATGGTTGGATTTTGTTTTGGAATGAACAACTTTTGTTTCGGGATAAATGGTTAGTTTTTGTTATGTGATGAATGATTTTTGTCAAGGAATGGTTGTTTTTTGTCCTATGATGGTTATTTTTTGTTCTGATATGGTTAGTTTTTGTCCTAAAATGGTTGCTTTTTGTACAAGGATGATTATTATTTGTTTTGGGATGGTTAATTTTTGTTCTGAAATGGATGATTTTTTTCTAGGAATGGTTGGTTTTTGTTCTGGAATGGTTTGTTTTTGTCCTAGGATGATTAGTTTTTGTTCTGGAATGGTTAGATTTTGTTAAGTTATGTTATGTTTTTTTAATGATTTATTTTTGTTATGCAATAATTTATTTTATATAATGTATTTTTTCTTCTATATTGTAATTACCCGAACCTGTTCTATAATGACACGGTTTTGTTTTATAATGATCTATTTTAGTTATAGACTTATGCTTTACAATTATTTATCATATATTATATTCTACAATGAGTAATAAAATTAACCCTCATTCTATAATATTTTGTTTTAGAATGTAAGTTTTTTGTTCTAAAATGAATGATTTTTGTTCTGTAATGAATCTTTTTTGTCCAAAAATGAGTGATTTTCGTTGTGGAATGAATGGTTTTTGTTTTGGAATAAGTCCGTGGCATACTCCATTATGGTTCAAAATGCTATGATTTTTGCTATTAACTTTTAACACTTTTATATCATATAATGATTTATCTTCATTAGGAGATCATTATTAAATTGCCGTTGCTATTATTGGTCTATCTAATTAGAATCTCGTTCACCCACTTAACATGCACTGAGAAATCCAGTTGGTGTACCATTTTACTAGTCAAAGGTATCATTTCAAAAATTTACATTCTTTGTATCCATCTTACAACATGATTTAGCTTTAACAAGTGACAAGTTTGTTAATGAGTAAAGGCCTAATGTAGGATGATTAGGACAAATTAAAAAGAGATTAACTGCCCATTAATCATATAAAGGGAAAGGAAGAGTGATATTTTAGGGTGTCACTTGTAAGAAAACACTTTTTCTTAAGCCATGTTGGATTAAATGTAAATTAATTAACTTTGGCAACTACTTTTTTTTTTTTTTGAAATAAACGAACATTCATTAATATAGTCGCCAAACGGCACTTACATCAAAAATTATAACGAGACAAACATCATCAAATAAATCTAATTGACACAATTCTTCCCTAATTAACAAAATTGAACCCTTGCACGTCGACATCTTTAAGTCTTTCATCGGCATCGGAGATCTATGTAACTCGAAGAAGAAAAGGCAACCGACGTAGTTAATGGTATTTGATCCCGTCAGCATCCATCGCAGCGCCATGACAAAATTAATGAACATCATACCTTGTAGAAATCTCGCGAATCTCAAATATAAACCCACCTATATGGTGGTAGAGATACCCTCTCGAGGAGGTAGAAACGAGTTATTATTGATAACAACTAGTGATAACTAATTAATTATGATGAATAATAAGAAAATTGGGGCTTACCACCATCTAATTGATGGCTGGTAGCCCCTAGATTTAGATTTATAAGCTAGGGGTTTTGAGGGAGGAGGAGGAGGAGAAGAGAGAGATGAAGGCACGAGGAAAGATTTAGAGTAATAAACTTTTAACTTTGGCAACTACTTAATCCTTTACAATCAAGCAAAAGATTCATTGAATGATAAACCAAAATAAGTACGTACCAACATTAATATAGTACTCTACATCAAATCAACAGCCTGTTTAAAGGCCTGCCTCGATCTAGTGTACTAAGTTTATTACGTACCACTTGATGTTTTCAAATTTCAATTCCATTGTGAACCTCTCTATCAAGTTTTCACAAGTAGGGAGGAACGTAAAGTCGTAAACTATAAGTGGAGTGGTACCAAAGTCAGCATTGACAAATGTCCCGTTATTCACATTCGGCTAGCTGAACACCCTTTCTTACCCAGTGGCGGAGTCAGAAGAAAAATTATCTTGTGTCGTCCCAACCATTTTCATATTGTCGGGACACCTGAAAATATTTTTCGATATCCCTCACTTCTTTATAGGACTTTTTAGTACAAAAATTTGCGTTTTAAAAAACCTATATCGGTGTTCCGGGACCCCCTCACCTCCTACATAGATATGTCAGTGATGTCAGTGCCCTTAGCGGCTTAGCCCCTTACCGGTGCTTATTTGCATCATTGTGTGGCCCAATGATCAAAATGACGAACGTTCATGTAATAAGAAAGACGAGTATTTTTTCTACGTTCTTTTGAATTCTTACCATTTTGAATTACACGCTACAAAAGGGAGTATATATAAATATAAATAGAGATGTATGTATAGGCAAATGGGCTATTATGACCTGTGCATGCAGTAGTCTAATGAAAACTGAGGACGTACGTACGGTCACGGTGGGATAACTACTAGTTTTGCAGGCCGCAATTTGAAGCATTCATTCATTTATTCAACCAGGTTCAATGTCTCAGTTTCAAACAATTACTATTATTATTATTTGAATACGGTGTATGACCCTAAATTTCTCTAATTAGATTTAGCTTCTCGATTCTTTGATTGTACTAAGTCTCATCATAGCCAGCTAACATAAAGTTAAATGCATTATCTAAAAAAAAGAAAGTTTAAATGGAACACTTTAGGGCCCGTTCGGTATCACTGTCGTTTTCAGTTTTTCGTTTTTTTTTTGCATAAAAGATTTAGCTTAATAAGTTACAAAATAAAGTTTTAATTGTTTGTTTCCATAATAGTCATATAGAAAATGGAAAATGACAAATAAAAACTGAAAACCACTTTTTCTGGTTTTCAAAAACGGGTCTTTAGTTTTCAAAAAAACAGAAAACCGAAAACCGAAAACGATTCCGAACAGGCCCTTAATTTCTATAATAAGATCGAGTATCAAGGTTCAACTTTTCGCATAGTGGAAGAACATTTTCCAACTCGAAGCAGTCCTCCTATGCGTATAAGGGTTTTATTCTACCCATGACTTATTATTTGGTGGAACAATATTCCAACCGCCATTTATAAATGTTCTTCTTTTGTTTAGTAATTGTTTCAAATGATGGAATAATCAAAGGGGGTGTCCTGCATTATTGTTTTTGTATGTGTTAGTAATTCTCAACACTAGTCAAACTCGATCATTTTGATAATCATATTAGTCATTTTGATGACCGGCAGGTAGCAACAAGCCAACAACCAATATAAAGGCTGAAATGTCGTAGCTAGGATCGACGGTCGCCCTAAATTAATTCCTCAGTTAATTAGATCTATCCGATAAAGTTAAATTAATTTGTCGAAATGCATGTCTCAATAATAACCCGCTAAAAATATTACCTTGACACCAAATATGAGTAATAATATGAGTGTATGACTACAAATTAGTCAACAATAGTCGAAGTAGTATACTCTCTCAATATAAACATTGTACCAACTCTTATCCGGTCATCTGTTTGTTGAAAGATGTTTACCTTCAATTATAAGTCAAGTGTTTGAGACTTGGTACCGCCACCAACAACATCAACAATAAAAAAAAAATCCTTATAAACATTGTAGTATGTTCATAATTTCTAGCTTTCCTCTATCTTTCATTCTCTCTCTATCCCTGTTAGAGTCACGCACGTACGTCGCCCATGTAAACAATCCCAAAAAATATAACAAGAGACAAATAAACAACAACCTCGTCATTTCAACCGGCCAACAATATAACCAAGTTCATATATAACACATATATACTCCTACAAATAAATGTGTATTTGTAGGAGGATTAGCAGGACAGCCGTAATGGTGATCATCATGGTGGTTGTCACGGCGTCGTTGGTGACGCTCCCGTTGTATCTGCCGCCGCTTCCTCCGCCACCGTTCCCCCTCCTCCTACTCCCGGTGCTTCTTTTGGCTCTTCTCTTCTGTTTAGCTTTTACGTCCTATAATTATAAACTCCCGCATGAATATGATCCCTCTTTTTGTTAGTCGTACTCACGTAGTAGTTTGTAGTTTTTTTTTTTACCAATGTACTGTATTAGGATATACAGTATACTGTAGTAGTAGTAGTGTTGATTGTTGAATGTTTTTTTTTTTTTTTTGGGTGGGGGCTTCACAAAGAAGCCACAAGGTCAATGTTGTCGTAAATGAGTTCGGAATAATCAGGTTATGGTAATGATGAACATGTACGATATTTCGAAAAATCTTATCAACTAATTAAAGTAATTGATTGAATCTCAATATGAATGCAATTGCAAAAATAACGTGAATTAAGTACTGTACATTCTTATTAGCCTACGTACCTTTTGGCTTGTTTAACTTCCAACGATTTGAGGGAAAAGTCTTCAATCTATCGAGGCGTGAAGATCAAGTTTCGTTTCTAGCTATGATAATTTCACTGAAAATTGCGCAAAAAATATGCGTTTTGTAGTTTAGCAACTACTCTGTAATCAGTATATATCAACAATTATTATACAGTAGCTAAATTTTTTGAAAGTTAAGCTTATATATAAGGTAAATTTGACCACAATGAATTGTATAGGAACCTCCGATAGAATTATGAGGTTGTACAAATCAGTGAATCACCCACATTTTAGACCGAGAATTGATCGCTTGAAAAAAAAAAAAAGAAAAATTGAACTTTTGAACTTGTAATCTCTTGCAATGAGCTGTGGGAAGACACTGGTCCAAAATAGTTATTGGATGCGCAGATGTATTGCTTGCAGATTCAAACCCTGCTATTTTCGATGGGTAATGAAACACCGTTTGACCTCGAATCAAAAGTCGTCCTATGTGATTGGTAAGTATATGCTCCGAATAAATGAATAATAGTGACCTGTTTGTACTATGTTCAAGGATCTAATCTTATTGTAACGTAGACACGCAGTAATGTTTTACCCGTATTCTGGCGGTTCTATTGACTTCCCAAAAACACCGTTGAGAACACGTACGTGTCTTTGTTTCTACAAAAATGCACTTCAAAACAACATTTTCTTCGTTTTCTATGGGCTCGCTCGATCTCCCGCCTCTATCTCATCCACTTATACATTTTTTTCAATACTTAATACTAATGCAATGTATTAGCGTCTCAGTGACGACTGTGGATTGCTAGTTGCTATCTAGTATCTACTACTACAAAGAGGGATTTGGGGGATTTACGGCCGCGGGGAATTAATTGATAAATGACACTTTATGTCTGCCTTGAAAGCTTCCTATAAATCGGATGCATGCACTCTGCACTCTGCAATCTTATTCACACTTGTATTCTTTCAAGGGACTATTTTCGGACAACTCATAATGTAAAGAATCTTATAAAGACGGACTATGAGGTCTGAGACATTACAACATGCACATATAGTGATACAAAACTGAAAAAAAAACAAGGATAGATTATAAGATGTTCAATTCTAAGAAACGATAGGCTTATATAGAAACATAGAGTTAAGTATGAGTTGAGGGATCAACGTTTTCATTTTTGTTCAGTTAAGGACCTGAACGTTTTTTTTGGTCTATTGAGGACCTGCAGTTAGTTTGTCGTTAAATGCTATTGACGTGGCACAAGTAAGGTCTAACGTTTGGTTTGTTTGCACTTTTGACACCCTTTATTTCTCTCTCCTCTCTCCTCTCTGCATCTTCAATTCTTCATCTTCATCATCATTCGTCTTCATTTTCATCTTCCTGCATCTCCATTCTTCAACTTATTCATTGACTAAAACCAGAAAATTCTCCAAAAAACTCCCTATAAAAAAATTCTCCGTTCTTCAGCTTAAGCTCGTCTTCTTCAATTCTCAAATCATTTTATTTTTGGGTGAATTTTTAGTTGGTTTGGTTGATGATGTCAATAGGAGATTACTATCAAGGTTGATCTGGCACCTCGGTTGTGTTTGGAATTGAAGGGTGAATTTAATGGCGGCGACGGCGGTTTTAGGCGGTGGTGATATTTTATTAGAGGAGAGAGAATACTGAGAAAGTTTTGAGAAGATGGGTTGGAACTTGGAAGAGTGTAAGATTGTAACGGAAAATCTAACGGTAATGGATGTCAGGTCCTCAATAGACCCAAAAAAACGTTCAGCTGAACAAAAATGAAAACGTTGATCCTCAACTCATACTTCACTCTAGAAACATATATATGACGAGCATTCAAAGAAGTCCGATGTACACCGTCTGCCGATGTCGAAAACATAGAGACTGCTTGTAAGTGACAAATTGAGAAAAATCCGACTACAATCGCACCCACTACTTCACAATACAAGCGCAAACAATATTCCACAATAAAGCATTGTGAGTCTTCAGACTTCACTGAAATTGGAATGCAGATTCACACATGATAAAAATGAAAGGGGAAATGGGCAGGGCATACAGAAATGAAAACATAACAGCCACTATATTCATGTTTAAATTATTGAATTGATCGTACAAGTGAAGTTAGTACATAAATTACATCACTTATCGGAATGTGTCGAAACAATCGGAAAGATGACCAAACTGAATTGAGCACCTGAGCTTTCTATATCGCCGATGAGGTTTCAGGCGGAATCAACATATGGAAAGAGAAGATAACAGTAGTCGGGAGGGAATTTACAGTTACAATATATACGGCGGGCTTTGTTTCTTTAATGAAGCATGAATGGTTCAGGTCCCATGTTGTGCAGACGTCGACCTTCACCTCATGCCAAAAGAATTCCACCAAACCGGAGTTTAGCCATTAAGGGTTCAAAATCCCTGTCCATTTAAGAGAAACGGCCAGCACAGCCTTTCCCGTTTCCAGTTTCGTGTTTGCAAGCAGTGTCTAGGAATTGCACGTCCTTAAAACGTAGAAGTGTGTGTTTCCTCGGCCTCGAGGGTTTACTAGTTGTCCATTCTATGCAGACAGCTTAACCTGCTCGCCCTCAGTAGCTATCTGCTCGAACACTGCAGACGCTTCAGGGGTATCTTCTTCACTAGGTGGAACCAATTGCCAAAAGAGTTGGAGATATTTGTCCCAATCGTTCAAAATAGCAGCACCTTTGGAACTCCCAGTTTTTTCCTTCACATACAAAATGCACGAAAAATTAACGTAGTGGTACATGCACATGGACAACTGGTCAAGCAGGGCATCAATAACCTTCCTACAACTAGAAAATTATCTGTTGAACCTTAAGGCTTCTACACGTAACCTTAGCAGGTACTCCAGCTTGAAGCCTTGAACTCCACACAAGATGAACATATGACAAGTAACTACGCTGGTGAAGTTATTGGTGAAAATTGAGCCACATATGCCATTTAAGATAAGAGCATGATCATATAATCTTGCAGATTCCAGTTTCTAACCTTTTCTACTAATATATATTACACTTATCAAACACTAAGGCAAAAAGGACGGAACAAGTGGAATAACTGATCTAAAGTTTTGCAAAAGACTAGCAGCACGTCATGTGGCAAGATCCTCATGTAGTTCATGTAAAATACTTACAACATGTGCTTCAATAAGGCTCTTCAGCTGCATTTGGCCGACCGGAGCAGTCACTCTCTGGATCTTCACAATCTCCTTGTTTACCTGTAAAAATTTACCAGAAAGAAAAAATATTTTTGGAATTGTTGAATTCAAAATAGAGAATTACAGTGCACAGACATAATCTACATATTATCGGGACTGAAACCAAATGTCTTTTAGAAACTTTTAGCTGCCTAAAAAAGGAGTCTCAACATGATGAAACATGCTTTCCAAGACAAAAATCAGGATTGCATAACCACTAGTGCTCAAGACCTATGTCCTAATGTCTTTTTATTATCAGCAGATGGAAAGAAAATGTTGAAATGATCAAACTGACCTTTGGAATGAGAGTATCATCTTCATCAAGTAGATATGCCAGACCTCCAGTCATGCCGGCAGCAACATTTCTACCCACTCTGTCAGCAAACAATACAAGTAAGAATATATTCTTCTGAATTTCGGATTAGCAGTATGATATTACTCAACGGAATTGTGCTTACTTTCCAAGCACAACAATACAACCACCAGTCATATATTCACAACAGTGGTCACCCGTGCCTTCGACCACTGCCTGGGCAAGCGAATTCCTTACAGCAAAACGTTCCCCAGCTTTTCCTCTAACAAAGATTTGGCCTCCTGTTGCCCCATACAGGCAAGTATTTCCAATAATTGTGGCATCTTCAGGGCAAAATCCACAATTTTCTACTGGTGTAACAACCAATTCACCACCAGCCATACCCTGCAAGAATTTAATGGACAGAGAAGTATTGTAAACATAGAACTTATGCAATCCAAACCAAAACATAGCAGAATACTTTTGCAGAAAATGGTAGGAACTTTCATAGATCTATCATTAAGGAAGGAAGACTACACCGTTTACTGCACCTTGAGGATCTGCAGCCTCAATTTTCTTTAAAGAAAAAAAATTGCGAGAACTGCAAAAGAACAGAGGCAATGACTCAAGGGTTCTTTTGAACCATTGCCTCTGTGCTTTTGAGACCCAAGGACAAAGATTTATGTCTGGGTGCAAGTGGATATGAAATTAAATACGACAGTAGAGGTAGTGTTTTACCTAAGATACTATGACAAGGTTCAACTTGACACCCTAAAGCTTTTTCACGCAACCTTCAAACAACATCACCCCAGTGCCTTAAACGCTATCTCCTAGTGAACAAGGAGCAGCCGGTGTGCACATCCTTAACCCTATTTTGAAATAAAGAGAGGCTATTTCCATATTAACCATAATAGAAATTGCATCAAGTGTTGCATTGACCGAGTGCTACTTCTTAACGTAAGCCAGACAACGCTTCTGCTTTACATTCCAAAGTCCAAAGAAGAAAAAAAACTCTTTGGCTTCATTGATTAATGCCTCTATATACAAATTTCTGTTATAATAGGATATTTTTGCATGAAAGGCTATTTGAAACAAATGTAAATATTTGAATTTCATAGTAAAATTCATTATATAATTTGATAAAACTTTCGGTAATTTTTTGACCAAAAACAGTATCCTAGGAAGTTTAATCTGGGAAGGAGGGAGTAAAACAATGGCGTCCCCGGAAGGCGAGGGTCCGGGGAAGGGTCTCACCACAAGGGTGTATAGAGCGCAAGCCTTCCCTTGTCACTATTTGGACAAGAGGCTGCTCCCAGGACTTGGACCCGTGACCTATTGGTCACACAGCAACACCTTTACAGGTGCGCCAAGGCTCCCCTTCCTGGGAGTATGAAATAAAAAAGTTTGGAGAGAGAGAGAGAAGAAAGGAGGTCAAGAAGTCATCAAATATAGACGATGTAAAACTCAATTTCTAAATGTTGAGACTAGTACATTGAGAATCCCCATCAAGATGCCAATGTGAAACATACTAACAGTAGCAGAAGAAATATCAATTTTTTAGCACGCTCGCTACCTCCGTTTACAATTGCATAAACCAAAACACACATTCATTCAAGTCAATCCTACTAAAACAAAGATGTACAATCCTAATACATACTCTTTCCAAAAAGTGATAAGTTTTACGGTCCCTCTCACCACATTGGAGGAGAACTGCCATACCTTTCCAACATAGTCATTCGCTTCTCCAATAAGGCGAATGTTCATTCCCGGTGTCAGAAAGCATGCAAAAGATTGGCCAGCACTCCCTGTGAATCTGTGGGGGGAAAAAAGCTTCACTTAAGTTCTATTGTAGACAAATTTGTGTGAATAAAAAGAAGGGTATTAAAAGACTGCTTAGACAATGAGAACTTTCAACATCAGAACAGTCTATTACGTTATATTCAGCTGCCCGGCAAAACCTGTATCACCATATTTCTTGGCAACGGCACCCGAGATACGGCCACAGACAGCACGGTCCACATTATATATCTTGAAAGTTTTGTTAACTATCTTTTCATTTTCAATGGCATCTGCGACCTGCAAGCACATGACATAATTGCAGTTCATAAGAGGAGCATTATTTACAAAACCAATTTCTACAGGACCTGGTCAACTAAAATGCATCGCATTAATTTATAAACCCTTAACCGATAAGCATTTTGAAGTTATTGAGCAGACAAACATGCTGGTCAAGTGGTCAGGGAAGTGTTAAGAGAATGGAAAGCGAGACACTTGGCTTCTAGCAAACCCAAACACTTTGAACTTCGTAAGTCAGCTTCAAGAGGTGTTTGCCACTGAGAAAGTATATTTAAAATCAATACCAAAAAAAATGCTAACGGCACAAATGCAGAGTTTCTAATTCATTGGAACTCGTAAGACGACTCTACAATGGGGATCAGAGAAGGCGGGAGTTAATGCCAAAGACGGACAAAAGGAATACAAAGAACACAATTACAAATACTACACACTGAACAAACAATAGAACATAATTCAAGTAAAAAATGAACGTACAAAAATCTTCCAACTTGCTGAAGCATAAGCAAATTACTTCCTAAAAGATTAATACCTCCGGATCTGCAAGTACTTGATCATCCAGGACAGGCCCATTGGTATGAACTTCCTGGTTTCTAATGGCAGTACTGCTCATGGTAGGCAAACCAACATTCTGAAACAGATGAAGAAGGTCCCATACCAGAAGAGTAAATTACATGGAGAGCTCAAATGGGAAAACTATAGCATACACATAACATGTGAGGAAAGAACATACTGAAAGAATGTTGGTCAGATCAAGATGCTGGGTTTTCATCAATGAAATATCTCTTGGTTTTAACAGATCTGTTCTTCCGATTACATCATCCAGCTTTGCATAGCCCAATTGTGCTAGTACACCTCTTACCTAACAAAAATACACAAATACAGTCATGTCCATAGCAATGTGTGTTATCATTTTCTTCAAAAGAACAATGTGCATTGTTTCTAAAGCTTGAACAGAATTTAAGCTAGTAGCACGTTAGGAAAGGCATTTCATGAGTACCTCTTCGGCAACATACAAAAAGTAGTTCACGAGATCACCAGGCACACCAGGAAAACGAGCGCGGAGTTCCTCCCTCTAAGATTATATAAATCATATTGGTTAGAAACCATCAACATTACTTCAAGAAAGAGAATGCAATTAAAATGAGTTCCTCAAAAGATTAAATGAATTCATTGCTTAGAAAACATCGAACATCACCCCAAGGCTTAAGAATGCAAGTTTAAATGCTAACGAAAAACGAAAAGAATAAGCTAACTATGGTCCACATACTTGGCTGGCAACACCAACCGGGCAGTTGTTGGTGTGGCAAATGCGGGCCATGACACAGCCAGTGGCTATCATTGCCAAAGAGCCAAAACCATATTCATCTGCACCCATTGCTGCAGCCATCATGACATCAACCCCACTTTTGAAGCCCCCATCAACTCTGAGGATGACCCTTTCTCTAAGTCCATTAACAATCAACGTCTGCAATTTTTTGTTAGTGAACAAAAGGTCAAGAGAAAATTAGGGAACCAACAAACAGAAGTAAATAGTTAATCTGGATGTTGTACAAACCTGGTGAGTTTCTGTAAGTCCAAGTTCCCAAGGACCACCGGCGTGCTTAATGGAACTTATTGGGCTGGCTCCAGTCCCACCATCATGTCCTGATATCTGCAAATCAGTCCACCATTATAGCCATAATTAGATATACACGACAATCACAGCACTGATGGCTTGTTTCTATTTGGAAAAATAAAGCCACGGCACTGATGGCTTGTTCTATTTGAAACAGAAAAAAGACTCCGACACACAAATGTAACATAGGAAAAAGAATACAATGTATCCATACAAACGTCAGAACCCTTCAACCAGAGAGTAAGCGGCACTTTTTACAAAGTAAATTATAAGCTTAAAGGCTGTAATACCTGAATTACGTCAGCGTTCGCCTTCGCTACACCTGAGGCAACTGTGCCAATGCCAGCTTCTGCTACTAGTTTTACCGAAACCTTAGCTTTAGGGTTTATCTGTTTATTTTTCACGCGTGAAAAGCCGAGTCTAGTACTGAATAACTCTGAAAGGCATTGGAAAAAAAGCCTTTACCTGATGAAGATCATATATTAGCTGTGCAAGATCCTCAATAGAGTAAATGTCATGATGTGGTGGTGGAGAAATAAGAGGAACACCAGGCTTTGAATTCCTCAATCGAGCAATGTAAGCACTAACTTTCTGTCCCGGCAATTGGCCCCCTTCACCAGGCTTCGCACCCTGTGCAACTTTGATTTCCAGTTGATCGGCATTGACCAAAAAAGTTGGAGTGACGCCAAAACGCCCAGATGCAACCTAGAAAACAGCACATGCAAAAGATTCAATAATCTAGATATAACAGCTTACATTTTGTCGCCAATATGTTTGTAGAAGTCCAAGTCTAAAGTTATTGCAAGACAATTTGGTTATGATCGGATGAGGATCTAGCTGAAACTATTGAACTATACCTGCTTAATTGCACTTGTGGCAGTGTCTCCGTTTCGAAGACCTTTCAGATGAGGCAAAGTAGGGGAATACCCATCAACCACATCAGCCAGTGGACGCCATCGGATTGGATCCTAAACAAAATTATTGCGAAGTATAATTCAAAAAAATGAATGTCAAAGATATTTTGGTAATGCAGGTTTTTACATAAAAATATGCCTACCTCGCCACCTTCTCCTGAATTAGACTTTCCACCCAATCTATTCATCGCAATGGCAATTGCTTCATGAGTTTCTCTAGAGATAGCTCCAAGTGACATACCACCAGTACAGAAACGTTGGACAATGGACGTAGCAGGTTCAACTTTACCCACAGGAATAGGAGCACGATCACTTTTGAACTCGAGAAGATCACGGAGCACCTAATACAAGTAGTTCCGCATTATACTTCATGAATATAACAGATCTTACACAATTTTAATCGAATGAATACACACGGAAGTCAAAGAAGTTCCGTCAACTAAAAGAGAAAGGAAGTTCACAAGGGGACATCTAAAAAGGGAAATGTTGATATCATAGAATCAGATCTTGTAGATCACCAAACTAGTTGAGCAGGCTGCCATGCTTATTGGGGGGAAAACTCATGACTCAAATGTAGCAGAGAATGTTTCAAACAATTAGAACAAGCAGTGAGAATTGCAACAATAAAGCTTCAAGCGCTATACAGCAACTGTAGAAGTTATCCAAACGCTATGTATACAGAAACAGTTCTTTAGCTGGAAGAGCGACTTGTCATAAAAGGCATGATAGGCAATATGAATAATTATTACCAAGTAGCCCCACTGACCAACCAACAATATTTGATGACATTAAATCAGGTCATGCATCGAGGATGATCATGAAAACTCACATTGACAGGTCTGTTAGCCAAATGCTGCTGGTAAACTGCGTAGGCACTTTCACTTTTGTTACGCACAGCTTTGTGAAGCAGTTTAGACATCTCTGGGTTATTTCCGTGATATTCCCCTTTCAAAATGAGAAAGAAAGACACCTTAAGTTCAAAGAGAAGCATTTCATTCAAAGTAGCCTGATTAATAATATTATCATCATTTATTCTGGAGCCATTGTGGGCCAAATACCATATATTATATACTTTGCTTTTGGCCAATTTAGACCAAATTTATAAAAATAGCCAAATGTTCTCAAAACTTTACAATGGACATCCATTGAGTACCCTTATTCGATACGAAGTCTGGTTCCTCTATGAGATAAGTCCCCTAAGCGTTTTCGGCACACACCACTCGTTGAGGGTAGCGTGCTATTTTTGCCAATATTGGGATTTACATTTACAACAGGTTTTTGGCTCTAATATTTTACTAAAACCCATGATATGATCCCTAGGGGCTTTGACAAAAATTTGAGCCGTATATATTCAGAGGCCATTTTAGGCCAAAAACCTATATTATCTATTAAATTGTCATCCAATAGAACAATGTCAAGAGTTGGCTTAGAAAGTGTGTGGTTTCAAGAGTATATAAAATATTAAATTAGATTAGATAATCGGACCACTGTGATGTGAATTCATCATATCAATCATCAAGATTGTCAAGCAAGAGGAATTACGGAAAGAATACCTCCTGGCCTCAATTGTATAAATCCGAAATTTTCCAGTCTTTTCGCCGTGTCCTCGGAAAATGCCTTCACCCAGAAAGACAGTGTCTCCCTCGCAAGCTATACAAGAGAAAATACATCAGAAAATTCAAAACAACTGCAGCCTAATCTCCTTGAACCGAACAAAACAAAAATTCAGCTCTAAAAACTATGCCCGATTTGTGACTTCTTATGAGGTAAAAACAGGGACAACAATTGTCAAAACTCAACAGTTTTCTAGCACTAGGAGCAAAGGAATCTCCTTACTCTACCATTTTATATTCCAAACTATCAGTAGCATAACAAAGAAACTTAAATTCTGCACAGCAAGTGGGAGCGCCATCGTGCAACAATGAAGTATACAAGCAATGAAGTGAAGTGTTAACAGTCAATCGAGAATGCATTTATCCACATTACCTCGTCAAGAGTTAATCCACCAATGCTAGAAACACTCCCTGTGAAAGCTATATCAACGACGTCTTTGCCTAATCCATATATCTCGAATATTTGTGCCCCACAGTAACTACAAAAATAAAATTAGAAAGTACAACTATAAGCTCTGCCGACTGCAAAGATTTTCAAAAGCAGCATTAGCCCAAAAAAAAGGCTAGAAAAAGGCAGCAAAAGCCAATTTGATGATTCTGGAAAATAAAAACCCTTATTGAAAAACACATACCTTGAAAGCAGTGAGATACCCATCTTCGAAAGGATCTTAAGCAAACCAGATTTCACAGCCTGACAGTCGTAGATGATCACCATTACATTAAGCCATTTAGGTATATTAAGAAAGAAATTAGAACTCTTTATATAAGGCGTCTAAGACTCAGTGTAAGACCTAGTGCGGAAAATAGTAAATAGGTAATACTTTAACCTATTCCCTAGGCCAAACATTCAAATTGTTGGCAAAGAAGGCCATCAAAATTTTACAACCGACGCAACAAATTTCTTATGAAACTCAGAGAAAGTTCACAATTGTTGCAGTGAATACTTTTCTTGGCATTCGACTCGCAAATTATACCATACTCCCGGGTACAAGTCAGACATAAGACAGCAGTCATTCTAACAGGCAATGAGGCAATTAAGCAGCAAGTCTTCCCTGTCTCCCTACCATAGATTTTTCCTATTGATCCTTTAAAACAATTTAACAACAGTCTGTCTCTTATAAAAAGAGATGCAAATTGTATTAAGGTTGAAGGTTCAAGTCGCTGTTGTACCCCCAACTCATGGAGCCCATGTCTTTAACTTGGCTGAGATGAGTCTAGAGTACAAAGTTATAATTACAGATATCAAGGAAAAGCAACGAAGCAAAAGTTAGGAGCTAAAGAATTTCTGTCATGATCATCATGGTCTGACATCTTATTCATGTTACTGGAAATTTTACATTGATGACAATGAAAACTAGAAACAGATATGTACGCACCTTGCAGAAGTTCTTTTGAGCTTGCTCAATTGTAACAGTAGGCATTTTTCCAGTTCGCATCAAGTTCACAGTTTTATTGCTTAACCGCCATTGACGACAAGTTTCCAGTGCCAAATATGGGCACACAGCACTGAAAATGCATACATAAATATTTAGCCACAACTCACCAGCCATGGAAAGAAAACTGGAAGAAGCTAAAGACAACAATATTAACATGGTGCAGATCAAAGCATGAAGACCGTATTTAAATCAATTCTATCCATCCCAAGGGGCACCTAAGGCGCCCTAGTGGAGATCCTCTCATGGTGAGACAGCTGGAGACTTTAAAAATTCATAGTGTGATTTCAATTGTTCACTTCAACAAAACCTTAGGATTTTCTTAATCTCGTTGTGGAACTGTTTGATCAAAGATTTTGCATGCAAACACCTTTTTCTACATGGGCTATTACATATTCATATATATATATGAATAATCATCAAAACAAACATAGTTAATTATGTAAAAATGGTGATTTATACGAGTTCCATGATCGGCACCTTCCCTAGAAGGTTTGTCATTTACAGCAATTTTCTAGCATCAGTTTCCAATTCAGTAATTCGATGATCAAAGGTTAGCAAGCCAATCTTAAACTGAATGATAGCTATATAGTTTCATTGCCCAAAAAAAGCAGATGAGAGTATCTCACCTTGCACCATATCCTACCAAACAAGCAAACTGATGAGTACTAAAACACTGGGCTGTTTCAGCCACAATTGAGGCAGACGTTCTTAAGCCATTCTGAATCAGATGCTGATGAACAGCCCCAACGGCAAGAAGTATGGGTATAGCTGGCTTAGTTGGTTCCTGGTGGAAAAGAAGACACTTGTTGAACTTACCATGCAATAAGAAGCTGAATACGAATAAATGGACAAGAGACTTGAGCTCCTTAAAAGTAGTAGGCACTGATAATGACGATTCTTTAAAGGGAACAAACATCACAAACGTTTGAATAGAAGATGTGATACATTTACCATGCAACGGATATACATGAGCTAATGAGCAAATATCACAATTCACAAACAGTTTGAATAACGAAATGTGATACATTTCCAATGAGTTTACAGGTCCTATTTTAAAGGCAAGTGTGATGTTAAGCAATACACAGCAATATACTGCCCTGCCTACCATGCAAATATGAATTAGTTAGTGACTGCGATCATATGGCTTCTTCTCTTTCCTATTTTCATAACCCTCGCCATTTCATTATGAGATCAGCTACTACACTGACCTCAATTAGGTCAGAAATCTAGCTGCCAAAAAACAAAAAAAACTCCACAAAGGATTAAACTTGACGTGCAAAAAGTACAAAAACACCAGGGATAATAGATCGGCCAGTCATACGTCAAATATTTGCAAGAATTAATCGAACCAATTTCAAGGTGGAGATCAGCAATTCAGATTAGCAAAGTTGCATGCCAGCTGATTTCTAAGATACTGGGACAACATATTTTAGCCAAAGCAGATTTCATTCAGAAGCAGAACAAATTCCAGCGTTTCCCTAAAGAATAAGTAAACCACAAGGAGCAAAGGATAGCATCTTACAGGCTCATCCGAACGGTCAGAAAGAACAAGCAGCTGGGCACCATTTCTAACGGCTTCGTCAGCAGCTTCACAAAGCCTATTAAGTGTTCTCTCTAAAGAGCCTTCAACTCCTTTTCGTATGTCGAAAAAGGTGGGCAGCACATGGGCCTTTAACAAGGGATCAGACAGTAGAGCTTCCAACTCCCTTTCATTCAGCACAGGGCTGGATAAGATAACCTAAAACCAACACAACAATTACCAAGATAGACACGTATGAAGCATACATCAGTTCAAATTACACACATTTCTCACACTCAATAATGTCATAATATTCAAATTTTAGCTACAGTGGCTGAAATCATTGTCTAACCTGGGAAGCGTTTTCAGGTCCAACTTCTAGGATATTCCCACGCTTGCCAATGTTAACTTCAAGAGACATGACTAGTCCTTCCCTCAAAGGATCGATAGCTGGATTAGTAACCTGGGAAGATAAAAGATAAGCAACCAAATCAGATGCAGTCTACAAGGACTAAAGATAGTAATCAAATGGGATGCAATCTATGAACATAAGCACCAAAAGAAAGATGAGAATCGCTCATTTATTATACCATAGTTCTAATTAAAAACATGATAAATAAAAGCCATGTTGGGAAGCCAATTTATACAGCATGAAAGACACAATGTTGCTCCCCTTACTCCTCAATCCTCATGACTCCGAAAAAATTAGATATACGAAGAGGCAAGTAAATAAAAATAGGCATAATAAAATACGAAGGTGTTCTACAAATATCTTCTAAAGCATACCTGGGCAAATCGTTGCTTAAAATAATCATAAAGCATATGTGGCTTCTGGGACATTACTGCTAGAGGAATATCATCTCCCATGCAAAATGTAGGTTCCTTTCCTTGAGATGCCATACTTTCAATAACCATTTGGACATCTTCACTTGAGTACCCAAACGCCCTGCCAATAATAATCAGAGTATAATGAACAACACCACGATGAACAAAGAATATACAAAAGAAAAGAAGTTCAAACCACAACTTATCAAGGCACAATCTTGTAATGCAGCAAACATTGACCACATGAGACACTACTATTACATTTATCTTTCTGAGCCATCAATCACCACCCCCCCAATCCCACCTCTATGTCGAAGGGTGTCAGATCTCAGAAGTACATAGCCTTACGCCTATATTAAAATGTACAGAGGCTATTTTCCAATAACAAGAAATGAAATGAGCTGAGAATTACATCGACCCAATGCTACTTCATAACATAAGATGCGCAGATAGTATGGTAAGTCATTAAATAGAAATGAAAAATTCGGCAGGAGTCAAGCACACTAATTTCTAAATGGTTCACAACGTTTTTGAAATTTTATGGCGTACACAAGACGGTTACTGGATGACGATTCATGTTAGCCGACCCCAAATCATTTTGGGAATAAGGCTTGGTTGTTGTTGTTGTTGTAGTCAAGCACACTAATACGTCTTTCCAACCAATTCCCCTATGGTACAGGAAATAACTATGACACTATCAATTCACCTCAACAGGTCTCAAAAAAGATATTCCGTGCTTGTAACACATGTTTCAACAGTCACCACGTCTGAAACTTACTTGTTTGGCTTCTGGTGGAATCCAAGTCCACTTTTGAAACCACATCAGATAATATGACTATCATTCACACTAAGGCAACTTTAAAGAGCAATTGGAACAAAAAACTTACTGCTGGTGCCTTAAGATTGTGTCATTTTCTAGAACGGCCCCTGAAAGAAAGTTTGCTGGCTTCAACGAACGTAAATTCTCCTTCACCCACTCCCCATAAGGGTTTACTGAAGCTACTCGTTTCTTTACCTCCGTATTCTCGGACACCTGCAGTTTAGACCCCTTATTAATGATACCCTGAACAGTCTGTTGAAATTCATTTGCTTCTATTTCTGATTACCTAATGAAACATCTGCAATTTTTACATTTAAAAGTGCCATTTTATTGCCACTGCAATTAGAATCAAATGCACCAATAACTATCACGAAGTAAGAGCCAAACATTGCGGTAATACAGAGAATGAAACAGCATTAGTACAATCTTGTTTACAGGTAAGTAAATATTACTAAAGCAATCACGAAATAATAGAGGACAAAGGGTCCACAATTGCAAACAATCACAAAGAAGTTTTTTTTTTTATAAGATAGGATATCAATATGTTCAAAAAGACACCAAGGGGGTGACTCCCATATACAGAAAGACACCTAAAGGGGTGACGCCCATAAACAAAAGAGAGCTAATCAAGCCCTAGGACTATCATGAGAAATTTTATCCACAAAAAGAATGAAAGTCAAGTGTCGGTGTGAATGTAACACAAAGAAGTTGAATTTCGTTAAATGGAAGTTAATGGAACACCCTTAAAAGCACCCCCAGCTTTGGAAGACACCCCTTCCCCAAATTTATCAAAAGAAAGCTTGTTCGCTGAAAATAGGCAAAAATAATACGCACCAACCAAATCAACCAAAAAGTTCCTTTCACTGCAATTCATTGCAATGTAAGGCTAAAAAGTTCCTTCCACAACAACTTCCTTTCTTCCGTACGTACTACCCAATAATCTAAAATTCATTGCTGGGTAAGGCTACCACGGAGCCAGGACACACCCAATGCTCTTGAAATTATCCAACTAACCTCAGACACACACAATGAGCAAAATAAACCTGGATAATTAAATTTACCCTTCTCACAGTTTTTTCAGCACATGACATGCCCATTAAGACTAAGAGTAATACAAATACAATGACTACACCTCGGCAGGTTTTCATGATAGATGCTTAGTCTATATAGAGCCAAACTAAAGAATCTTGCTAAAAAAACGAAGCCAATGAAATATCCGAAACATACAACCACTGAAGTAAGAGAAAATCTATTGATCTGATTCTTGAAGCAACAAAATCAAAGAGCACAAACCTGACCACTAAGCAAATCAACTGAGATCATCATGCCTGGACCCAGTCGGCCTTTCATTGTGACTTTTGATTCATCCATTGGCAGGACTCCCACCTATATGAGGATCACACCTGAAAGAATTAATTTCTTTGTTGAACGCATTCTAAGAAATTGTCCTACATACAAAGGCATGTTGGCAAACTTTGATTGTACACACTCATCTGCTTCTTATTCTTTTTTACATTAATAAAGAATTATACTAACTCAATGTTCCTCCGCGTGCTAGCATAACAAATACCAAAAAAAATGAGTCCTTCAATTTGTGATTGGTTTGAAGTACAAGAAAATAAGGAGAAAAACAGCAGTAAAGATCGGAAGGCATACCTCAGAAGCAACGTAAACAACGTTGTCTACTGTGCGCCAATATCTAGCAGGACGTAACCCATTCCGATCAAGGCAAGCACCAACAGTTTTTCCATCACTATGACACACAAAATCATCACAAGTATGATAGATATTAGTAAATACAACACGAGAATTAATAATGTAGTAAAATATAGCAGGAGAAATCACTGCACAGATCAACATCTGAAAAATGATTGCTGGTTAGTAGAACTCCAAAATCTCCACCGTCAGCAATCAATAGCTCTTTATATCCTGAATAAAGCACATGAAATGTATGCGCTATACACAGATGCCAATGGAAACTCAAAAGCCTATATCAACATGTGATTCTCAAATCATCCATCTTTGACTGACTCAACTATCCAAAGACAAAGACACTTCGTGCTAGGAGTGACTGCGCTCAGTTTAGTGAAGACTTAGCTGTTAAGTAACATCAAAATACATAAGACAGGCCTCGCTATGGTGATTAGACAAGACCTCTGCTCTTTCACCTCAAATACAACATGTCCCCCTCGAGACGTACCAAATTCAGTAATGTTGGTAGGAGAGACACAAGAATCAGAAGTTACCAGTATGTCCTATTTTGTCTACTGAATGAACTTTCTTACCTAAAACCCTATAGCCTCTAGGGAGTAGACCTTCCCATGTAAACCAAACAATTTCGGACACTTCCTATGGATTCAAACTTCAAGGAATTTAAATTTCATTCCTATAATAAATGAGAGAACACCTTAGTGCCTATCTCCTTCATTAACAGATTTACACTGAGCTCATACTATGGAAGTATCAGACGTATCACATAGGCCTAATAAACGATTTATCTTCATTAGAGAAAATTACATAACTTAATTCTAGATAACAAAAATAGAAAGTAAGAAACAAAACATGAAGTCACCAAATACAAAGCATTTACAAAATGCCACCAAGGAAGCTCTGGCCCCATCTAGCTGTCGCTAACTCCTACTTAGATATGACATTGCCTACTATAAAGTGACAAGGAAAGGAGGTAAAGAAACACTAATGGATTTTCTGATCAACCTTAAATGCAAAGAAGAATTCACAAGTTAAAAAACCCAAAAAAGGGGGTAAAAAGATGAAGATACCAGAGCCAACACCTATTCCATGTTCTACCGGACACTATCCAGTCAGTGGTTACCTAAGCTATCGCCTTGCACTATATGATAAGAACAACTTCTAAGATACATTATAATTCGAGAAGGAAAAGAAATGAAATTCTCAAAAAAAAATAAAAAAATCCTTTTTAAGAGCTTCTTTAACGTCGACCAAGCCATTCACACATAAAAAAAAAAAAAAAAAAAAAAAACAGAGCAAGTGAACACATTCAAACGAGGGAAGAAAGAGTTGGAAAACAAGCATCCAAGGACAACAAAGATTAAGAGAAATAAAGATCGGTCTCCCTTCAAATTACCTGAATAAAAGCAAGGCGGGTCCATCCCAAGTTTCCATCTGCCCTTTATAATAATCATAAAAGTCTAAAACCTACAACAAACAACAACCTTCTTTTAGCCAACATCTGGGATGCTTTCCCCTATGTGTTGCAGACTATTTCATGATAAAAAAAAATATATATATATAAAGGGAAAAAAAAAATCTGTAAGCTAAACCTAGGCTATCAAAAATTTAACTTACAATTTAACCAAGTAGAGATATGAAACAAAATTGATACACATAGCAGCCCATAACAAACTACCCACTATAATGGTACATAGATTCACCTCAGGATATTTAATCGACAAGGTGGGATGGTTCTTGTATGCCTCTGGGACAAGAATCATTAATGCTTCTTCAGTGGCACGTCCACTTCTGATTAACAACTGCATATAAAAAAGAAAATTAAACCAACTCACAGTGCGAACTTCAGCACCAAACTACAGAATACAAGAAAGAGAAGATTACATATATAAATACTTAACAAGCAGCAGCCTTTGTTCCACATACTCATGCAATTATAGCTCACATAGCCTCGGGAACAACAATAGAATAATCAACAATCACTAGGTATGAAGTAATTCAAACAGTGAGGGGGGTTTCACTCGTTGAATTCCACGTAATTTCAGTTTAAAACGTGAGGGGCCTTCATAGAATCATGGCCTTGATACGGTTCCCTGAGCTATCAACATCAGCAGGCCAGCAGCAGCAGGAATTGAATGTCAGGGGAGGATAAAGGTTGGAGGTGAGTGCGCAAGTTTGGAACAAAAGAAAGCTTCAAACCAAAGTGAACAGGTCACGTAAATTCATGGCTTTAATGAAAAATGCATGATTCAGTCCAACAACCTTTTACTTCTCCAGCAAACTTTCATATGCAGAACATCATGAGCAAAAGAATTCTATGCTTACCCAAGTTTCACACCAATCGTTCTGATTGCAAAAACTATATTACTTAAACTGAATTTACTTTAATATTGACAAAAAAACACCATAAAATTATCTTCTAGGAAAGAGGTGTTCATTACCTCTGCAGCACTATCAAGATTAGCTGAATCAGATGCTTTTGGGTTTCCGAAAGGGCGGATTTCACTTTCACGACCACGCCAAACAGGGGACTGCAATGTTGCCTCTCGAGACCGCATCCAGTTCAAGTTACCCTGCAAACACGATTGCAGATACAAATTCATTTAAAGATAAGTAACACCGTGCTGCAATTTTAATTAAAAGAGTTACAGCTTTTCATCAACAGCCAAAATCAAACCTGTATGGTATTGATCTCTCCATTATGACCAAGAAACCTCATTGGCTGCGCAAGCGGCCATCTAGGACTAGTGTTTGTGCTGAATCTACGATGGTAAATAGCAAAAGGGGATGTATAAAGTTCACTCTGTAGATCATTGTAGAACATTCCCAGCACTTCAGAGCGAAGCATCCCCTTGTAAACAATAGTCTGGTTAGATAAAGAGCAAAAGTACAGCTCGTTTCCCCAAGGTTCAGAACTGGCAGCTCTTTCAATCAACTTACGACAGATGTATAATTCTCTTTCAATGTCGTCGATGTTCTCTTCCTTGACAATTGCGACAAACACCTGCTGTATATTGGGCATGGTTGCCTTTGCATTCTGACCGACAACAGAAACATTTGTTGGGACCAACCTCCACCCAAGCACCTCAATACCCTCTTGCGCAAAAGTATTTACAACAGCTGCAAAGGTCATTAAATTCTTAATCAGGCCTCTTCGTGTCTTTAGATTTGGGCACTAAACAGTGTTATTACAGGTTGCAAGTAAATATATGCACACATTTAAAAGATAATTGATCATGGGACTCAAAACTTATTCAGCAGCTCACCACAATAATTTGAATTTTAGCACAAAAAAACCACATGCACCTGTTCTGTGGTTATTTGAACTGAGATCAAAAAGCATCCAGGCAAAAAATGGTTAGTCTTTCAACCACGAATTTAAAGCTCCAAGCAGACTCCGATCACGATGTCACGAGAAGATTAGAACCATTGCAGCAGAGCAAAATAAGTGACAACCTCTATATTTCCTCATTTTTAACAAATCAACTGCTCATTTTGAGAGCAAATTTGTCCACCTTTTCGAGAATTTTATAATATAATATGTCATCAAGAGCAGTGTAGTATAACACATTGCTTGATCATATCATTGTAGATCATAAAAGTATGTCTAACATACAAGATTGCCTATGTTTTTTTCTTTAGAAGAAATTAGATGAATATAAGGAAGGGGCACCAAAGGGTTGGTGACGTCGATTTACAAAAGAAGGTACTGACCCCATCAACAAAGAAAGAAAAGAGACAAAAAGAAGATCATGCCCTTAAGACTATCAAAAGACGTCTTCTCAGGCAGAGACGATAGAATTTACCTTTTTTGGCTTCTTCCGCAAGAGCATCGTCTTTAGGAAGAAAGACCATCCCAACACCAGTGTGTGACCTATCAAAGGTATTCATGCCTTGTTCTTTAGCCCAAGTCTCAAACAGATCCCAAGGTATCGCAGTCATAACTCCCGAACCATCACCTGAGTCATTGTCCGATCCACATCCCCCTCGATGCTCCATACAGCCAAGTGCAGTAAGAGCATCCTGGACTATCTGATGTGATCCTTTATTATCCAAGTTGGCAATAAATCCGACACCACAAGCTCCTCTCTCTGCGAGTATATCCGCCAAATTTGCAGCCTATATCACACAACAGCGAAACACTTACAAACATCACAAACTGAACAAAAAAACACCACCTCTTTTATGCATCCCAACTTTTTTCTACAACAATCACCATAAAACACAAACGCCGTGAATAAACTCAGTCAACCGCACACATCACAATATCCTTTTCATTTTTCGAACAATTCAAATCAAATGAGCGTAAAACACACTCTAAACAGTTCATCACGACTACGAGCATCCAACCACAAGACGTACTACCTCGGAACGAAATCAATTTCAATCATAGTTTCAACCTGTTACTGAATTTTTAACGATCCGCATTCAGAATTGTCACATCACACCAATTACCACAAACTCGGAAACCGCGGCTTAATATGAACTGGATGATCAAATCACAAAAATTCAAGCATAAACCGAAACACAATTCAACGATATCGAAAATGAAAACGACACGATCGAAGTTCACAATCACTCTCCAAAAAATCATCAACTATCATACTTCCAAAATTCACACAAAAATCTCAACAAAAAAAAAAAAATTACAACTACTAACATTTGAAAATTAAAATCATTAATTTTGTTCCATAATCAATATTATAACGCACGAAACATAAGCAAAAAAAAAAAAAAATATGATCATGATTCAGAACAGTATCAAACTGTAGCACTCCAAAATGTTTGAAAAGAAACGTAATTAATACTCCAAAATTAGCAACTTTAATTACCTAATAATCAGAGTAAATAAAATGTCAACTCACTCTACCACACAGTAAATAAAATAGTCAACCAGCAGTAAAAAAAAAAACGGAAGAGAAGAGAAAATTAAACCTGCTGTTCAACGGCAGGAGAGGAGGAAAGAGCGGAACCGGAAGCGGCGTCGGAATTAGTAACACGGTCGAGTTCAAGAACCGCTTTAATAATCGGCGAAACACCGGCGAAGGAAACGGCGGAGAAGCTTCTAGAAGAAGCGGAAAGTCTACGGCGGCGAGAGCGGCGGTTCTTAGAAGAAAGTCCGACGAAATCAGCGAAGACGAGGCGAGGTTCGTTGGGGGAGAAAACTGACGGCGAAGAGTAGAGTAACTTCGGCGGCGCGTATTGGAGCGCCATTGTTTCCGATGATGATCAAGTCGCCGTCGCCGCTCAGTATAAATTAATGCTACTACTATTTTTGGAGAGAGAGTGAGTTTGTGTATGAGTTTGTGTATGGAGGAAGTGTGATGAAGGAGATAAAATGGATATTATGGTAATTGTCAACCACCCGAGTTGCTTTTGGTTGTTCTTCTTCGTGATCGTGGTTGTGTGTTTCTGATTCTCTCTTTTTATTTTTATTTTTGCTGTTTTGGGTGGTGTGGTGTGGTGGGAGTGTTTTATTGGAAAAAGGGTATAAAACGCCAAAGTGAGGTGGGAGTCGTCGTCGTTGTTCGTTGAGATAGGGGGGTGAGACTTTGAGAGTGACTTGAGGAGAGAGAGAGAGAGGTAGAAAAAAAAAAGTGTGGTGATTGGTGAGTATGTGGAAGTGAGGAAGTATATACAAAGAATACTGTTACTTTGGTGTGCGCAATTGTTATCGGGATGTCGAAACTATTATAGGTAGGTAGTAATTCAACAACGTTATCAAAACAACCAATATTATTATGTCTTGCGTGAGAGAGAGAGAGAGAGAAAAGAGTGTTGTGGTAACTTGAAGAGTATGAGTTAGTCTATTATGTGCAGTTGTTATCGAAAAGTTGAAATTTATTTAATGGTTAAACAATGTTATCAAGGTTGGTTCAGTATTGTGAGGGAGAGAGAAAAAGAAGAGTGTAGTGACTAGGTGAGTATGTGCAGGTCAGCAAGTGTAAGTAGGTACTCTTGTGAGTAGAGCTGGCAATTCGGGCTGCGGGCCGCGGGTGGCCCGGTCGTCGGCCCGACACGGCACGGTCACGAGCCCGGCCCGATCGAGTCACGGGCCGGGCCGGCACGAAGCACGATGGGCGTGACCCAGGCCGCGGCTTCCTATTGGTGGAAATTCTCGTGCCTTGGCACGGCCCGACACGAGGCACGATGGCCAGGCCCGCTCAAGGCACGAGGTATCCGGCCCGCCCAAGCCTGATTTACCATGCTTTTATCATTTTTTTTTTAAAAAGATGAAATTCTACTATATGAACTTAAGCCCGACACTAGGCACGAGCACGGCCCGGCCCGAGCCCGACGTGCGGTCGGGCCTCGTGCCGTGCTTGGGCTGATATTCAAAATATGGGCACGGCACGAAGCCCGTGTCCGTGCCGGGCCTCCGGGGTGGTTGAGCACGACGGGCCGGCACGAGGCACGACACGGCCCGGCCCGCTGCCAGCTCTACTTGTGAGTAGTGAGCACCGTGGTTTGCAACGATATTTAAGCCAGTTTAATGATAAACTACCTTTTTAGTTTTCACTGTCGATTGTTTAATTGCAAAAGTGAGGAACCCGTCACTTGTTTGAAGTAGTGCACTTACCAATCGGGGAAGATAGATGTAGCTGTTAATAAGCTTCCTCGATCAGGGGATTATAAGTTAACGAATTTTATTATATTCGAAACAACATTAGAATGAATAAGAGAAAATCTAAAAGTTTAGAGACTTGTTATGTAGCTAGATGAATATCTCAATGACCACGGTGGTTACTCTCACATTTATTCCAGATCTCGTCTTTCCTTGCCATCATTACGTCGACCAATTCTTGCTCATAATCTCCATTAATAATCAAACCATCTGTTATGGAATTGTGACATGGTCTGCCCTCTTTTAAAACCTGCTCGCAGCAATCTGCGCCCACCAAATCCTTTGATTTTTTGCTTATGCCATATATCACGAAATTTTCAATCCTCTCGTCACAATCAAGACTTAAATACGATCCACAATTTGGATCTATAGATGAAGAAGATGAGTTTGATGCCAATGATGCATGCGTAGATTTTGAGGTAACATCTGGTCTAGCAATTCCACAGGTGATTAGCAACATGGCAAGGGAAATCAATAGGTATGTGGTAAAAGCATTACTTGCTTCCATTTTTGGGTAAAAGTAAAGCAATTTTTGTCTAACCTTGCTAAATTGATCACCTTTGATTAGGAACCAAAGATTATAAAAGAGAAAGGAGATGAGATGGTTATTAGTACAAATATAACACTGGGAATTTATAGGTTCATGCCGGTTTTATATTATAATTTCTTGTGAAAATATAAACATTAGATGTACCGTTTTAGATAAGAAAAACGTCTCATATAACAATGAATGTTCATTTAAGAAAATATGTTACTTGTTTTGACATGCAATGTTCCCACGAAGTCATTAATAGTGGCATTGTCCGTGAAACACCTTTCTAACTAGTTAAAAAATTAATATACAATTAAAAGTAATATGAATTGGTTGTACAAATGATACCTTAAGAAAATAATTTTTAAATAGCTTATATTCATGATTTGCCTTCTGTGTACCCTAATGGCTCAAACAAAGAATATGTTTTTTTTCCAATGTCTCCTTCCCCTTTTGGTCATTGCTGGTGTCATCTACCATGTTAGTTAAGAAAATATATATGTAGATGCAGCACCAATCAGAGAGACAAACAGCCAAGAAGAAGCAAGAGCTTGATGACGATTTCTTGATGTAATTGGAGGAACTACATTAAGATATGATCAAGTTCATATATACTTCTATGTAGATATTTTTGTCACTGATTTGGAATCTTCTTCCATTTTAGAAATTTCAACTTACGCAATCGGATAAGGTTTATTTATCCGAAGCGATGATAAGCAATACCTTTATATTTGACTCGACCATTAGAGCTCAACTTACCTTTGATTATCATATGTTCGACTCTAGATATCCTTAATGAGTCTACTTCATTCTTTCTTACATATAAATATGGTGTAACACAATCCAAAAAGAAAAATGTTCATACATTTATACATCAAAAGTCACTGAACAATGCGAGACTAAATTCGAACCTGCTCAGCTATCACACTAGCAAACCAGTCCGACCAAGACGGAAAAATGATGTACACACAAATTTTCTCCACTTTTGCGCTTGAGCACACCACTCTCTGTATATCCGCTATTGCATATACACCAAACACCGTGCTAGGTACCATATATGGAGTCTCGATCGAGGTGTCGTAGGCTTTTCCAATTGTCTAAAGGTCAAGGACACATTACTCAAAAGTGGCCCATGGATTTTCGTTGGTATGTTCCAACATCCTTTTCCACAAATGATTTCTTTTGTGAACATGTCTACACTCCCCACCTTTGATCATATATCGTCATCACAACCACAAGAACTTGATCCACATAACCTCATTTGGAACTCATACAATAATAACTGCACAACTGTACTCTACGCTTTATTCTCATCAAATCACTTGTGTCCTTTTCATGTTTCCACTGATTTGTATTCTCAAGATTTTTTTTCAGCATCTTGAAGGAAGAACACTCTATCCGTACCGAATTCAAAGCTCACTTCCACTTGTCACATACGACTATACGAGTAACTTAACCACCCTTTACGTCAGTCATTTCATTCTTTTACAACCTTTTCTTTTCTCCTTCTGGTCGCATCGTTTTATATCTTTTGAGTATTACAAATTCTACGATGATAGGATGTCTAATTTTAATGCGTAGTTTGACTTTGGGAAGTGACCCATCAAAGAAAGTCGTCGAAGGAAACATTGCCAAGAAAAGGTCAATAAAACTTAATGCATCTGATTCAATTAAACAAACTTGAACCTTAAGGACCTGAAACTCAACTAATTTCAAAAAATCCCAGGCTCTACTTTAGAGCAAAAAAGTTGGCAGTTGCAACTAGCAAGGAGCATACTGCATATATAAGATGATGTACCGAACGAGAGAAGAATTTGAGCAAATATTTACGCAACACAGTTCGTGGTTGGATGTGGCATCATCACATCTGTTAGACCAACAAAATCGTGATCTGGGGGCGATGTCTGGGGGAAGATCTACTTTAGGTCAATACTCATAATGTTTATATACAACAAGCATGCTTAACACCTCGGTGGCATTACACTTAACCACGACCAGGTTGGTCAAAATATCTCATACTGCTATACACAAGCAAGATAAGCCAGCAAACAGCCCTCTCTCACTGGCACAAACAAAATAAATAAAAGGGAGGACATGCTTTTAGGCGAGCTATAGGATCTCGGATCATATGTACTGGTGTATAGCTGATTTCATGTCGTCAAATGTAGCATGACCTCGCATGGAAAACAGTTAATATACAGAGTGACGTGCCAAAAGCTTCCATGATTTGCACAGATGATCTACTTGAATGACAACCCTTGGAGCAATGCCTCAGGACAACCAGCACACAAAATGGGTCCAGAGGTCAATTACCTGGAGCATTTGGCACACTTCAATGCACCACCTTTGGCGTTTCACAGCTTACGAGATGCCATAGCGGCTTGGATGTCAACCGTTTCCTTTAGAAGTTAGAAATGTCAATCCACATGGCAACTTACTTGGCAGCATACCAGTTTTGAGCACATTTGGCATCAACAACTAGCTCAACAGTGAGAATGTTTTTCCCATCAAATGGTTTCGCCATACATTCTACTACCAGAGCCTTTGCCTCCTCTGCAGATTCTGAAGGTCCCTCCAGGATCACTTCATCATGTACCTGCACAAAGAAAGCGTCATCAAAACACTATTACAAAAGGCCAACGCAAATCCCTGAGTGAGAGGCTGATGGAAAATCCAAAGCTGGTACCGATGTAAAATTACATGTCCACATCTCACGAGAACATTCAGTACCCAATTGCATTTAAGAAAATAAAGGAAAGCGAGGAAAAAATACTGAACCTGCAAAAGCAACTTCCATCCAAGCTCTTTAAGGCGCATATTTCTCTCTATTTCCAGCATAGCACACATGGCAACATCAGCAGCACTTCCCTAAACGTATCATTTGCAAAGACCACGGAGACTAGATCAGTTTCTAAGAAGATATAGATGCCATACACGAAAAAGAAACAAGGAAAAAAAAATGAAACTCAAGTTTATATAAGTCCATCTGGCCATCTTGAGAAAAAGTCTAAAAGAAAGGGCAACCTGCACAGGTGTATTAATAGCAGCACGCTCAATGTGACCCTTTTGTCGCCCATTTTCTGCTGATGGGAAACGACGAGCCCTCCCGAGAAGAGTATGGACACA
Source organism: Spergularia azorica (assembly GCA_038382645.1). NCBI lineage: Eukaryota > Viridiplantae > Streptophyta > Magnoliopsida > Caryophyllales > Caryophyllaceae > Spergularia > Spergularia azorica. The sequence goes on along the minus strand of JBBYHQ010310078.1, from coordinate 10,847 downwards.
GCCATGCATCAAAGCTTCTTTTTTCCGTGCCTTTTGCCATCTCAACACCTCCTGCCGTTCCCTATACCAAAGATCGACAGTATCCTTTGCCTCTTGAACAGACACCTACAGAAGAGAAGATAAGAATCAGCCCACTTGATTAATTAAAAAGGTCTTCGTTGACATAGTATTTTCCTGACTCTAAATCCACGTATGAAATCTCAAATCTTTGGCTTAATACAAGATAGGCGAGAGATGCTTCGGCTTACTCTATAGGTTCAGAAGATATTCCGAAGAAAATTTACTATAAGTCAACGGGATTCATAATATGAGTTCAGATTCAACAGAGGCGGGAGAATAACAACGGTACCTTCCAGTCTTTAGCAAGCCCCATGGGGGTTTTCCCATATGCAATTGAAAAATTGAGCATCTTGGCCTTCCTTCTTTCAGATCCAAACGCATCCTATAAAGTTGTTATGGTATTAACATAAATTCCGAGACATGAAACAAAAAGAGATGCAGCTCAATCAATCTACGATGCCTTTTAACGGAGATGCTGCTCCAACCAGAAGATCTGCTGGCATAAATAACGAAGTCTAGGAGCATCACTAATTAACAACTCACTAGCTATACGTGAACCAACAAAGGTAGAGAACAATACACATAACAAATAAAAAAGCAACACATAGAATCACATCTCCGCCCATCACACATGTCCGCTTTATCTAGGAATAATCCACATGCATGATAGAACAGATTTCTCGCGTGCTTCTTTTACAATTTGCAGTAAATCAAAGCTAGTTACTCCTGTAAATCATTTGAAGCTTTGTTTCAGAAAGATCTCTGCTTTCTAAGCTGCTACCTACTTGTGACTCAGAGGCTAGAAAGCAGATTCCAGACCAATGTCAGTTGTATCAGTGAGGCATCCAGATAACCCCTAGTCACCCAATGGGGTCACTTTGTGACCCATCTTATTTGAACTTGCAACGTGCAACATTGGATACTTTTTGGCGTATCTGGATGGAGAAAAATTCACAATCACGCAGTGGACTTGGCCCGTAAGTAGGACCGTAGGAGGATGACCAAAGCAGTTTTAATTATAGCTGCGAACTGCCATTACAACTGTATACTAAGTTTTATATGTTTATGTTACAGACAACTCGAAAGAAGATGACAGCACAGTAAATGACAGAGGATATTCACAACTCAATCCCTATAATCTTGGTGATGCCTGTGGGATGAGAGCGATACAATAACTATGCAGCACTGATGTCCTAAAACAACCACATCCCTATCGCTGCAACAGTGCACTGATGAAAGCACAAAATCATGCCAATCTGAAGTCCTCTATTAAAGGTCTAGAGCCAATTATCTTGGCAACACTAAATGTAGGAATCCTAGAATTAGCTTCCTTCCTTTTCTTTGGCTAAACTATGACCATGTCAGTTCTCTCGTGTATAACTACAGGTTTTCTTTTCTTTAATGTTTTTTGATTTTTTGTTTTTTTTTTTTTTTTTTGGGGGGGGGGGTGTCTAGTATTTTGTTATTAACAGACATACAGATGGTAATGCAATCTTTTGCGACAGATGATACTTCCTCTTTGAGTTGTCACTTGTCAGTGAAGGTTAAGTGTCATAAGGCTGACACATGCCCTTGTCTTATCCCAATACTACTAAGAAAGAAATGTTGATGGCGGAAAGGTCTTGTATAAAGATGAAATGGAACTCTTTTTGCCTTTTGGAAATTTGGTCTTGAAAGCATTTTGTTAACATTCCTTCGAGTCCTTTGTCACGCGCTTATTCCAACAAATTAGAAACTTCGGAGTTCGGACAAGTCAAGGTAAGCAATTTACAATAAATCGGGTTTATACTTCTTTAAAAAGCTATACCCCTCAAGTCGCAAAAATAGAGTCAAGCTTACAGATTGGGAAGTATAGGATAGCAGTTAATAACGACCGACAAAGTTACTTGACATCCACATATCTTCATGGCCAAAATGATGATAGCCTCATCACAAATGAACACCCAATAGTGGCTATTCACATCCTAGTTGAGATTATTCCAGTATGTAGTATGGACACCACATTTTTGTTCATATAATCAACTGACAATATTCTAATAAATGACTTGATGTGTGTGGCAAACCAACGGCAAAAATTAAACGTACCTTAAGCAGAGGCACAGGAGGCTTTTCTTCACCAGGTTGTGGGTGCCACTCTAGAATAACGTCATTTTTTTCAACGGCTTCACGAATATAAGGATACATGTTCATTGCAGTTCTAGAATGGAAGTCACCGCCAGCCAAAAAAGCTTCTTTCATGCTCTTACAGTTGGCAAGATGTGCAAGAATCCTAAGTTCCAGCTGTCACACGCAAGCCACGTTAAGCAAACGGCTAGAGGAGTCAAGTAACTACGAGAGACACAGTTACCAACCTGTCCATAGTCAGCAACAACCAGAGAGTTTCCAGGGGCAGCAACGAATGCCTGGCGAATCTTGTATCGATCTTTCTCTAAAGCAGGTTGGTTCTGAAAGCAAGGAAAGGAATGAAAACGGTAAGATGAATAGCTTCCTGTTGACACCTATGAGTGAACTCAAGTGCAGTGTGAAAATCCCAAATCAGACCCGACTCAGAAGTGTAGTGGAAATGTGTAAAATCATCGCTCTTAACTTATGAATATTTCCACAAGAACATTATTAAAGAGGAACTACAATTTATCGTACAAAATAGCAATACACATCCAAAGCAAAAGGAAGTTTTGCAGAATCATCATCATAGGAATCATGCCTACCTGTAGATTTGGTCTTCTAGCTGATAATCGGCCAGTTTCAGTGTTTATATTCAACGAGCAATGAATTCGCCCATTCTTTCCGGACACATGACTGCCCTGAAGTACACAACAAAAATGCCGTGACATCTTTGAACAAGCAGGAGCTAAAAACGCTCAAACCATAAAAAAGAATCATCACACAGACACATACATACACCGGCCCCCCACACACGCATACACTCATTCACGCACGCACACCCACCTGCACCCCTGCACATACACACACCCGTGCCCCGCCCCCAACCCCACACGCAGATAGTGAAAATTGGTGCTTTAATAAGGTCATGCAGATTAGGACTGTGCATATATACCTGCAATGGGAGTATGAAATTTGATATCAATGAGTCAATAGAGCACATTTCGCACAACGCAGCAATAGCATGACAAGCCTCCATTCCCTCCTGCCCTCCATCAAAGGCAGCATAAGCTGTTCCATAAGCAGATATGTCGACTTCATTTCCATCCGATTTTGTTGGAACATCCATCACTTCAAGTTCAGAAGCCTCACTAGAAAAATCATATTCTGCTGATACCTTCCCAGCAAGAGCCTTAAGAGCAGCTCCACCAACCGATGGCCAACCACTAGCCGTGTACAAATCAGTCTCCAATTGATTACCAATTTTGTGCAACGTTATATCGCAAAACTTCTTTGGAGTCTTCTTTCCTTCTTCTATCACATTATCAACGTTAGGGATCTTGAATGTTTTCTCAGTAGGAAGACACACATTTGCATCCATCCTGTAGTAAAATACAAAATGTAATCCATCAGACATAGAAACGCTTTGCAGATCAATTAGAGTAACTGCGGAAAAAGTAATAGACACTGGACGGTCAAGGCATTTCTAAAAAAGAGTAGTGAGTAGCGATAACATTCCGGCGACAGCTGCTTCAGATGCATAGTGATAACAGGACAATACAAAACCCTTCGAATAAGTTTTTGTTTTTTATGGGAAGAAATTAGAATAAACTAATCAAGAAAAATACAAGAATGAGGAGCCATCCTCAAAGTGAGTTAAACAGAAACTCTTCCAGTTTTCTTTCGAAATAGTGACAGGTTATTTCCTTAACCCAGGGAAGTACTTTGGTAGGCTTATGCACGTCTCATACTTATATTGACTATCATAACAGACATGTATAAGGAATTAGTACAAGTATTTGGACAAGGCAAACACAAAAGAGCTCCAATTGTGATTTCAATAAAGCAATTTTTCGAACAACAAAGAGGGAGAGGGTATGCAGAACTGACAGATCTTTGTTTTGTTTGTGTAGAATTCAATTTGGTTCTAGATTTCTAACCGCGTAGTAAAACAGTTTTCATTGCTTTTACTAGTGCCATGTGGCTTTCAATCAATAGATTAACTTTACTTAAACCAAAAGAGAGGACAAAAAAATTAGAATAAGAATGGAATCCAAAAAAAATATTACTTGTTGCAAATGCCACCGAAAAAGAGTTGCCTTAGCTGGGTATCACTCCCCACATTCATAAGCCTAGCACCTGGGCAGTATTTAGACGCCCAATTTCGGAAGCGGTTGGCAGCAATCTCTTGCTCAGCAATAGCCACCTTCTCCACCTCTGAAAGATATGCCCTGTCTACTAACATCCCTTCAGTTTCCATTTGCACCAGAAGTTTGCCAAAAGGCCGCCAATAGTTCTCATAAAAATGATACATATTGCCCTTAGTTGTGCCATTCATTACCCACGGCATTTTTGATAACTTGGATTTTAAGCTCTTATAAAGTTTCAAAGTACTTATAGAATCTAAAGCAGAATAACAAATCCACGGTACCCTCTCTTCTATCTGCAACTCCTCAACGGAAGGAAGAGATACGATTTTCCCCATAGAACCATCTTTTTTCATCTTTCTCCTCCCAAATATGGTTTTCATTGATATTTTTCCTATCAGGTCTTCATCTCCACACATCCTGCTCTCATTCATGACCCTTGGATCACTCGTTAGAGCCTCAAGGGAATAGCCACCCTCTGTCCGTCTCGAGGAATCCCACAGACGCGCCATGTGCATTGTATCAGCATGGAACCCAGATAATTTGATTCCATAATTTTCAACAACATGGCAATCAAAGCTGTAGTTGTGCCACACCTACACACAATGTAGAACCAACAGCAACTAAACATGTCACAAACATTGAGGCAACCATGGGGGAAACACCAAATTCTTGTACTGCTATTCCACCTCAAGGAAAAAGTAAAAAAAATAAATAAAATTGAGCCACCACATGCTGTCTTGAAACAAAACATACCAAACAAAAAAAAAAACTCCTTGAGATGTTCAGAGCCATATTCTGGGTATATTTCCATTCATTATCTACTGAGAAAACTAGATGAAAGCTAACTGATGTATATTGTACTAGAATGTTTCACTTGCGAAACCTGTGAAATGAGCGTTGATTATAGAACAGAAGTTAAATTACAAGGTGACCAATGACAAAGATATGACTCCATAAGGCAAAAGACACCCATCCCATTAGTAGCTGACTAAACCAGCAGCACCCAAAATTGCTCATGATTGGAAAACACCAATTTGTTGACAACAAAAGACAATAGACAATCACCGAAAAAAAGCAGATATCACTCTTTTGGGGTAAAGCACCAGAATTCGTCCAGTAATACCAAATGCTTAGAGATATATTCACCTTTTTAATGGACGGGTCTTCAAAGAACGGAGCAAACTCGGCCAAGATATCATTCCCACCTCCATTTAGCACGTCTACCCATATACAAGATTTCCCATTTCCATAATCTACATCTGTTCCAGAATAAATACTGAAGCAGATTACTTCGCCGTGATTTACAGGTGTCTCCTGCTTGACATCAATCTTGGACACCTACCATAACATAAATATACAGCCAATAAACAAGACAAGTTTTGAACAATTCTACACAAAGATCTTTATTCCACATATATACACAACATGGGACAATGTGACACCTGCAGGATATTTATTATTTAGATAACAAAACTATTATTAATACCACCCAATGAAACAGAATACAAAGGCAGAGAACATGAAATTCTCTACAGAGCCTACATGTAGCTGAAACTACCAAGACTTAACAAGACGATCTTTCTTAAGGCCTCCCATGTCATACTAAATCGTAGTGGTCAGATTCCTGAGTGGAAAGACAATAGAACTAGTAAACTAATATAACTATTGGTGTGATGTCAAATATAAACTCAGGGGCAGGAACCATACCTCTGTATCACACGCATGTACATGGTGCCTGTACTCATGTGTAAGCTTATGAACAACTCTTCTAGCAGAAGTAACACTATCTACTATAAGAACTTTGTTAAAGATGCTACAAAGCCTCCACCGAAGTTTGGATTGGTCATCAGCTTCCCCTTCCTGAGATAATAGATTTTTGTCCCATTCTGCTGACGATAGGTCATTGGATGACAGAGCCAATTGTGCATCGCCTAGAAGTTGACTGGCATCAGAAGCAACAGTCTTCTCATGAACACTATTTCGATCTAGCGATAATAATGCACCATTGACTTTCTTCATTGCTATACCATTAGGGATAAGACCGTTTCCAGTAGCATCTGTCAAGGACAAACAAGCATGCTGTAATTCATCGCGTGCATTGCTGCTCAACTTATGAATGAAGAGACCACATGATGTAAAGAAAGAATAACTAACATCACACACAGTGAAAAATATGAGGACTACCAGCATGCAGCTCTTCATGGGTTTCAACTCGACTACAATCTGCTCTGATATCCAAGGCAGCAGTGGAATTATTACAGGACCCAGTCCCAGAAGAGATGCCGTGAGACCTAGAATTCTCAATAATGCCTTCAATTACAGAGTGTTTGGAGGACTTCTCTGTATCCTTATCAGATGGTGATCTTTGAAGTTCCAACAAACTTTGCCCCGCGAGCATTTTCCTGTTCTTTACCTCCAAATTCGCTTGACTCCATAGATGCTTTTCAGAACCTAAAACAACCTTTGGTTGGCCAGGCTCCTCAGATCTCATTGGCCTTGGCGATTTCCCTAGAGACAGAAACAGCAAGGAAACAAGGAGATTCATCCCATGATACCAAAAAAAAGTAACCAAGTTTAAGAACATTTTCTTGTGATTTTCTTAAATCCCGTATCCCACATAGCTTACTGCAAAAGGGAGTGACTTAAACGGCAATTAAATCATTTCAACAATAGAAATATTACATAATCGGAAACAAAACTAAGAGACTCTGCAGAGCTCAATTGAGATATTCCAAAAGAATATATCATCATAATCATCAGATACAGGCGTGCCTCCAAAAAGGCCCCAGCATCAAGTATGATAGTAGGATTCAAAAGTGAGGGTGTTTCCATAAGATCTTTGCCGTAAGTATGTACGAAGTGAAAAGAAAAGCAAACACAAAACCGTATAATATGTTTAGTAATAAAGAAGATTTATAATAAAATTAAAAAGAGACTACTTAAACTATTTAACAACCTTAAAACTTAAAGTGATTGAGAAATTATTACATGGGGAAGTAGAACCCATTGCCGCTACTCTGGTTGAGTTCGTAGTACGTTGTGTCATCGAATACTGGAGTGGTTCAAGCTGACGTCCCGTAAATCTTATCCAAGGTTTCCGCACATTGTCCTTGTGAGAACGACCATACTTCTGCCGTTGATGCAGATTGTCCTCCCTGTAAACTAAATTAAGAACTTCTGAGCAATAGAAATGATAATGTTGCATCACCAAGTAAAGTTTTCCACACGACATACAATTTTACATCGAAAACTGGTGTAGCATAGAATTTCATAGATTATAAAAGCTTAGGTTATAAACAAATTGGGACATTACATACAGAGGTAAAGAGTATAACTCTCAAGTTCACAAACTAATTTCTTCACCCCCAACAAAACTCACCAAAAAACACACAATGGTGTGAACTCTCGTGAATCTAATAATCGGTCCATCCCCAACAAAAACACCCATAATACAATATGGGGCAGTTCATACTCTAGAGTGTACCAAGTAATGAAATAAGTTTTCCACTCCCAACAAGAGACCACCAAATGAACACACAACTGATGAAGCATTTACCCTCCCGTGCACCAAATAATTTGGTCCGCTCCAATCAATATTAAACCTACGTGTCACCACATGCGGTTGCAAAACTCTCCCTATTGAGTTTTAAGGTTTAGCATACTAACTCAAAACCTCTAGTCTATCTATTCACAAGTCCCGTGTCAACTCAACCAAGTGCTCATCGATATAAACCTCACTCTATACATAATCATCCCCTTGATACAATAATCCCTGTCGTCCAAAGACTGCCAACACAAATGGGAGTTTGTACTCTCCAATGCACCTAATAATCTACCCGCCCCGCGCCCCCAACAAGTAACCACCAAAATACAAAATGGGCCATTACATACTCTCCGTCCACCTAATAATCTGCCCGTCCCAGCTAGTAATCTGCTCGCCCCCAACAAGTAACCACCAAAATACACAATGTGGCAGTACATACTCTCATACACTACGGGCACCTGATAATCTGCCCGCCCCCAACAAGTAACCACCAAAACACAGTTACACACAGTGGGCGCAGTACATACTCCGCGGTGCACCTAATAATTTGTCTGTCCCACCTAGTAATCTACTCGCCCCCAACAAGTAACCACCAAAACACACAATGGGGCTGCGCGCACCTAATAATCTGCCCACCCCCAACAAGTAACCACCAAAATACACAATGGGGGCAGTACATACCCGATAATCTGCCCGCGCCACCCAATAATCTGACCGCGCTCGCTAACAAACAACCAGACAAGTATTTACCTAATAATTTACCCACCCCCCAACAACAAAAACCACCCACAATATCGAAAATTCTCGAATACCCACCAACAAAAACACAGAAAAATCAGAGTAAAACATACATAAAATACATAAAATATAAAAATAACATAAACACCAAAAAAAAAGAGGGGAAATAAGAAGAAGGAAAGCAGACCGTTCAAGAGGAGGAGGGTAAGAGCAGAGGAAACGGGGGCGAGGGTGGTAGCGTGAAGAAGAAGAAGCCCAGAAAAGGGGTGGAAAAGAAGGGCGAAAGGGGGCAGAATGAGAGAGCGCCATAGCAGCAGCAGTAGCTAGAGATGAAGAAGCTCTACCCAACTGTTGGGTAAACATACATACAACGCGCCGTTTTGAAGCTAAAAAAAAGTGTGTGTCTTCTTCTACAAGTTTTGCAAGTGGGAAATTAAAGGGGTTTTTGACAGGGTTTTACTGTCAGAGATAAGGGCAAGGGTTACAGCACAAAACAACAACAACAACAACTGCGGTCATTTTTTCTCACAGAGAGAAGGAGAAGAAGAAGAGGAGTTTGGGAAAGGTGAGGAGAGAGAGAGAAGGGTGAAAAAATGGTGGATGAGGTGAAACGTTGGAGGCTAAAACCCTCGTCAATTAAACCTCACTTTATTAGTTTAGGCTGTAAAGCAACGATGGTGGATATGATTAGTTGCGTCGCGTTCGTGTTTGTCTTCGTGTGCGTGTTTAATGTTAGAGTCGGGTTTTAGTATAGGTGTTTGGATATTTTGAGTGATTAGTCACACGGTATTAAAGGAATTTTTAGACGTTCTTTTTTTTTTTTTTGGTGTTATTATAGTTAGGTTGTTGTAGCTAATTTGATTTGTTGTATCATCATAGTACATTGGGGAGTGGGGACGTATTTGGTCGGACGTAGTATTATTGAGAGAAATTAGAAATAATAACTCTATTTATTAAACTGCGTAACTCCACTATTTGTGATGGTCACCGTCGCATCGGCCACCACAAAACCACCATCGACCATTGTCGAACAACAATCGGGGCGCCGCATGTAGTTGAGGGGTGGGGCGGTGGCAGCGAAGGTTGGTGTGGGGGCAGGAATGGGGTTAAGTGCTAATGTGTTATAGTTAGTGGAGTTACAAGATTATTGGAGTTATGAAACCTAGGCCTTGTTTGGTTGGGAACATCAAGGTATCAGGAATGGGGTTAGATTCAAAAAACCCGATACCTGTTGTTTGGTTGCAAATTTTGAGCTATACAACCCGATTCCCAGCGTGCTGTAGAACCCACCTGGTATCGGGTTCCCAATCCCCCACCCCCCATCCAGGATGAAATCAAAACCCCTGGAATCATATTTAAATTGATAAATAAAATAAAATTCATCCCCAAATTTTAATTCCCACATCGCCATACCTCGAGTTGCTACATTCGAAAGTCGAAGCTATGAAGAATGAAGAAGATGACTCAACACCACAATCACACACCATAATTTCAAACCACCCCAAATCGCAACTTTGTGGAGATGGCTTGCCGCTTGCATAAATACAGAGAAGAACATGATTGCACAATTACACAATTACACTATAGAGAAGAAAGTCATGATGGTCGCGGAATCGGGGAAATGTCAAAGGTCAAAGTAGCCATGAGTGCTTTCGCCGTTGATGCATACATGAGTATGAGCTAAAAGAGAGTAAACAGATTAGGATAAAGACGACGAAGGATAGCACAAAATTGAGTTTTGATTTGCTTTTTTCTTAATTTATAATTTATAATATGAATTATTAATTAACTATGTTTATAAGTGACAATATTGAACCAAACACAAGGATTTAGGAATGAGGTTCCAACCCGATTCCTAATCCCAACCCGATACCAATATTTGAACCAAACGGGGGAGTTAGACAATTTAGTAGATGTAGTTATCATAATTTCTGATTAATCACAATAAGACTATTTATAACCTGATGAAATAAATATAAACTTTTTAATCTATGATTTTGCCAACCTCGAGTTGCATATAAGGTTTCCAAATGCTCCACCATGTTCGAAGAGTCAACCTAGTGTATCGACTATCGAGCGAGGGTATATCTCATTTACCGCACCACGGGGGCATAACTTAGAAGGAAGATAAAGAGTTCGTTTTTCTTAAATTTTACAAGGCTACAGGGGATAAAATCTAATCTAATATATATATATATATATATATATATATATATATATATATATATATAAAAGCGCATAATTTGGAGCCC
>JBBYHQ010310067.1:0-17466 GCA_038382645.1 Spergularia azorica | reverse complement strand
CTGGTTTATCTGCTGGGAATTTTCGTCGACTGGAGACTACTAGCAGTGATTGGTATGTTATCTTTGATTTTGCTTGTTTCACCAAGTTCTACTACAAGTCAAAATGTCTAGCATTATATATGTTTGGTACAGATATGAAACATGTTACATCATCCATAACTTTAGATAGAATTAAGCACAATTTGTTGCTATTGTTGTATGGTACTTGCTTAATCGATCTAGGACATATGAGTTTGGCAATATAGCACGTAGCAAGGAGTATGGTGGTGTTTCTCATTTTTCTATAGGCTCGAGTCAGAATGCAAATAGCGAGTCCAATTGTCAAACTGCTGGTATTCCAAGTATCACATTCAGCTGTTGTCTTGATGCTTTACTACTACATCACATTCCTAGTTGTGCATCTTATACATCTAGGATACGAGTTAAATTCAGCAGTGAAGAAGTTATGCACCACCTTCCATTTGCAGGACATTTTAGTAATACTGCTTGCCTGCACTTTGACTCTAATGTTTCTTCTCGTGCACTGCAGGAATCTTGCCTTGTTCGATCTTGATACCTGGATTATTTTTTGTACCAGAATCACCTCGTTGGCTGGTAATTGACTTGGCTGTCTGGTTAAACACAGCTCCAATTTAATGTATCTGATTTTTGACTCTGTATTCTATGCCATACTAGGCAAAAATGGGGATGATGGAAGCATGTGAATCTTCTTTGCAAGTACTACGTGGATTTGAGACAGATATTACTCAGGAATTGGCTGAAATCAAGGTATAAAGTTGGAAGTATAGCTATTTTTTCGAGCATCTGAGTTCTTGCTAGCTCATAAAACATAATGCCGCATCTTGAAGTAAAACTTGGGAGGACTGAGTGTTCCTTCTGTTTTTCAATTTGAATGGAAGCCTGCGTACTGACTACATGTGCTGTCCCACAGAAATCGGTTTCATCATCAAGCAAAAATGCAACAATCCGGTTGGCACATCTCAAGAGAAGAAGATATTGGTTTCCATTGATGGTAGAACGGTTTGTTTGGAACTATGTTTTTTCTTCTACTATTAATCTTCAAAAGTTCTTGCTCCTCTAATACATTGTTTTCATGCTGCAGCTAGGTATTGGTCTACTTATGCTTCAGCAGCTCAGTGGAATCAATGCCATTTTGTTCTACTCGAACACCATATTTGAATCTGCAGGTCAGCAACGTTCTTTTCCGACTGAAACTTAAACTTCTGACCCTGCATTTTTTTTAAGCAATAGAGATGTCAACCTAGTTGAAGTGAAGTGATATTTGGTTCCAGTTTAACAGAATTCAGGAGTGTCACACATTGTGTTTGAGAACTGGGTTCCTACATCCTGTTGTCTACCTATTTACACTGTATAATATCCTTCTGAATTCTGAGGACATTGTGCAGGAATCGCTTCTGGTGCTATTGCCACATTTGGTCTTGGCAGCATTCAGGTAATAAGAACTAAAATTTTGTAGTATTGTGATTACTCTTCTCTTTTTTCCATGGTTCAGTATATTGATTAACCCTGTAACAACATTTTTAAACCTCATCTGTCCTGTAATTACTTATCAGGTGGTTGCTACTGGCGTTGCAACTTGGTTGATGGACAGGGCTGGCCGAAGGTTTCTACTCATAGTATGTCTCGGATCTTATAGACTAATCTGGTAGATCCATTTATGTAATGTAACTTTTATGTTAACTGAATAACTGATGCAACCTTTCACAGGTATCTTCTGCTGGGATGGCTGCTAGCCTCCTCCTCGTTTCAGCCTCATTTTTCCTTGAGGTCAGTTAGCCAGTTTTCAAAGTCATTTACCGCCACATTTCAGTCATATTACAAGATTACTCGAGAATTCCAAGCAAAACAACAAAATTTTGACCTACAAACCTGCAACCTACGCGTAAATTTGCAAGTTCCTGCAAACAAAAAAAATAAAAAAAAAGACAGCCATTGTACCCAACACTGTACCTGATCTCTTTGCTTTACATTCTTTTGCATAACATTTGATAATTTGAAAATTTTATTTAGATTTGCCCTGCTGTTGCATGCTGTCTTACTCTTGAATGTCGTACAGGGTGTCATTCCAAAAGACTCACCCTTCTACAGCATGTTGGGGATACTCTCGGTCGTAGGTCTAGTGGTATTAATCTGACTCAATCTTTCTCTAATTCAATAAAATGAAAGCAGAAAGTAATTCTAAGACCTGTTCTCTATCTATGGCAGGGCATGGCAATTTCCTTTTCCTTAGGAGTGGGGCCCATTCCTTGGCTTATAATGTCCGAGGTACGTTGATGTCATTTCAGTATGTTTTACCATTTTATTACATCAGGACTAATTGGAGTTAATCTGATGTGTAAGCCTGTTCTTTTTGAGTCTTTTCCGCTTTTCAGCCTGGTCTGTTTGCTGTTTGTTCTAATTCACGCATTTTAGGCTACAGCATCTGCATGATACTGTAATAATGTTACCACAATGATCTGCTTAACCTTCCATATGTTTGCTCCTGAACAGATCCTTCCAGTCAGTATAAAGGGGCTTGCCGGAAGTGTAGCCACATTGGCGAATTTTCTAACATCCTGGGGGATCACTATGACTGCACCCCTGATGCTCAGTTGGAACAGTGGAGGTGATCTATCCTTCCCCTCTTTTCCATTGTTCACAAAATTTCTTTCACCAATGTTCAACTTAAAAATTAACAAAAGTGATGTATCGAATGTAACTCACTGGCTTAAATCTGGCTCGGATGTTTACAGGAACTTTCGCGATATACACAGTGTTTTGTGCTTTTACTACAGTTTTTGTGGCGGCCTGGCTTCCAGAGACTAAAGGGAGAACTCTTGAAGAAATTCAAGCATATTTCAGATGAAAGAAATTGGCACACAAAGTACATGGTTAATACTATTTGTTACAGCATTCATGATCAATTGATCACTGTGTATCTTGTGCAGCATAGGATATTCTTTCTGTTGTGTAAGAGGAATATTGCATTCCTGAGAAGAGAGATGAACAAGAACCCGAAAAAGATGGCATTTTTCTCGAATTTGAGAAAGTAATTAATGGTTACAAAAAAACTTATATTTGTAGTGATCACTCTTTCCAGTTCAATCCTGAGCTGTTCTACAATAAAATTATCAGCATACAATTCGATTTTTATTGATCGTTTGAACATTAAAACAATGGCATTATAAATTTTGTAAATCAGAAAGAATATAGCTTTTCTACAGTTGCGTGGGATGTGTAATAGGGTAATGACTTAATTTACTGTTGCGCGTCTTCAGAGTACACAGAAGACAGGAAGCGCTTGAGACATCTGTTGTAAACACAGGGTCTCTCAAGGTGAACCAGATGACCTGCTTTCTTTATCCCTTCACATGTCGCCTTATCTCCGAGTTTCCTACACATTTCATCCCAAAAGAGGCAGTTAGAATAGAATGGTTTAACATCAGTAAGTTTATTGGTGGGAGGGGGTTGGGTGCAGAACATACTCTTTCATTTGTTGAGCAATGTCCATCCTGAAAATCTGATCATTTTCTCCCCATAGAAGATGGATTTTCTGCGTAGCAAAACACCCAAAAATAATAATTAGATGCACATTAAACTGAAAAAGATTACAGCATTAGGCAAATTTTGTTTTTACTTGTAGTAAGAACAGAGAAATACAGGAAATAAGAAGAGCATGCACCTGTGAAAAGTTGGGTATGTCAGGGTTTTTCTCAGCAATGACTAAACCCTCAAGGAGTTCACTTCTCTCCTTTCTGTTGGTAAACATAACCTGTCAATTTTAAGCACCTTGGAGTTATATATTGGTCTTTGACAAAGATACTGACATAGTAACATTCATTAAAATGACGAGTAAGAATCATTTATCTCATTTTATTTTTTAATTCTTTTCATATACTCCGTATGTTTCAACTTCTTTACAACTCAATATGTACAAAAAGAAGTTTACGTAGAAGATTAAGTACAGCTAAAGTCAACTAATATTCACTCGTATATTTAAACCAAACGTATACAATTAAAAGAGACGGAGAGTACTATTCCTAAATGCACAACCCCCTTATCGGCTTCAAGTGAATTGGCTTCTGTCTGGCCTCACTTGGCATATTTTGTGTGGAATTACGGGGCCTTGGGCCACACCCGTAAGGAGAAGAGAAAGTCCACTTAATAAACCCAAAGATGTTTCATCCTAAAACCAATTTTCAATAGGAGAAGTAACTCATTTGTTTGTGGTAGACAAATCTCTTCTAACTTTCCAATATACGACACTCGTGGAGTATTTCGAGTGTCAGTCTGTCATCTTAACATTTTGGTAGAAATAAACATTGATTCAAATGCATTAATGTTCATTTTATGTAGGCCTATGGATGCATATGAGATAACCATATTCCTTTATGCACCTCAACAGGGAAAAATATCAACAATAATACGAAACACTATGCTATCTGTCTAATATTAACATACTACTCCATCTCGAGCGACTTTGCTATCGAAAATTTATGGATACCCTATGCGAAAAGGGTGATAAATCTATTTTTCGTGTTGCAACATTATTGGTCGGACCTTTCATATTTGTCAAAGTTGCAAAATCCAAATTTCAGTGGCGTGTGCTATGAAAAGCCACAAGTAACCTGTGGGTCGTCGTATATGTTGGTTTAATGAACTACTGACTATTAGGTGCAAATTGGTTCAACAACCAGGCTTATCCACCAGACGAAATAAAAAATCATTCATACTACACTATTTTACAATATTATCCTTCCTACACAATTAAAGACGGACATTGACATTGATGTAGATATTGTATTGTTGTATTTATCTTCTGTGAAATGGTTACTCATTAATTGCACAATTATTGTGCTGATTTCGTCACAATAAGACGGACTAACTTATTGAGAGATCATCTCAATTTAGTCTTTGTGTTTAAGATCAATTCTGAAGCTTGCCGTCACTACTTTTATTTAGTTTTAAAGCGGTAGACCAATAATGATATAGAAAGGCAAAATCTTAGCTTTCTATCTAATTTATCTTCGGCTCACATAGGAACACCGTAGAACTTTCCTTATATGCTTCGAGCTTTTAATTCTACTTCATTTCCAAATTTGAGAACTCTCTTTAATCGGATGAGTCTCATGTAAACTCAATCAAATGTTAGAAAAAGTTTATACATACACTACACTAATTAATCTCTATACACATAAGAGCGAACGTGAATTGTCATTCCAAATCCTCATTTCTTTCTTTTAGTAAAAAGATCAACCTCATCTAATTAAAGTGGATCATCCATACGTTATGCATGAGAGGTTCAACAATATAGGAGTATATGCTATTTTCATAACTTTTCAAAGTAGAATTAATGTCAACTTCATTGGTCCATCAATTGCGATGACTTCGCAAGCCTAATTTTTTCCGTAACTCCATTTCATTCATTTGTTTACGTTGGACTTGGTTTTCCCTCACAAAACCCGACCCGACGTAAACAAATGAATGAAATAGAGGGAGTAATACAGACCATTATAATGATTAATTTGAACTTCTCATGCTAAATATCCAAGGATAATCTTGTCATTTTCACAAACAAGAAATACCTTTGCAATGATTTTGTTATTTTGTCTTTTTGTGATTTGCTACACTCCCTTTTTATCATGCTCCACAATTGCTACTAAAAAAAAAAGGGCCTTACTACTGTGCTTCAGGTGAGGCCGAGATTTTTGAGGACCACTTATTAGAGCAACAATAAAAATGTGTCTGAACTAAACATAGGACATTCTAGGTAAGAAAAATAGAAAGCTCATCTCCAATGTTTTTTTTTTTTTTTTTAATCTAAAAGATAATTCAACTGTTAGAAAAGGGTAATATCAAACCAGTTGTGATTAATTCGTATCTTAATTGTAAATCTTTACGTATGTATGTATTATGTTTGTACACTATTTATAGTCAATGTTATCCTTCAATTTACTAACACGAATTTTCCAAGTTATCTACACAGTATTTAAAAATTAAACTTCGTATCAACTAATATTGTCGAATATATTAATATTGATTATCATGCATTGAACTTAATCCATTCTTAAAATTATTATAACGAGTCACCAGTACCACATGTGATTTTCACCCACGGTTAATTTGTACATATATTATTCCCTAGTATTAGAGCACACAAGCGTAAAGATTACTACTCAATTTATATGGCAATTAAGGTACGTACGTATATATAACGTAACGTAAGTAGCATATAGATATGTTACGTACGTACCTCAAGATAGTCCTTATGCAAGCAATCAGGAAACCACAACTTCTTATGAGTCGCAACCTTAAGAAGAGTTTTCAACCCATCAACGGACGTCGGCAACAGCAACTCCGTCGACGACTTGAACCCCATCCGGGTCAGCTCCGCCTCGCTTACGGACTCCGTCATGGCAAGAATCGAACCCGAGACCACTAAGGCTTCCACAAGGTCAGGCCTCATTTCGGCTAACTTGAAAGCCACCATCCCCCCATAGCTGAACCCTACTAATGTGCACCGGCTCACGCCAAGCTTACCCAAAGCCCTAGCCAGGCACTCGGCTTGGTAAGCCGGGGACCTATCGGCTGAGCCTGTGGTCGAGCCGCCGAAGAAGAGGAGGTCTGGTACGTAGACCGAATATTTCTTCGTAAGCGCACCTATCTGGAATTGCCATGTTACTAAGCCTTCGGCTGCAAACCCGTGGATCAGGACTACCGCGGGTTTGGGTTTCGGGTTGAGTTTGGATTTCTTAGGTTTCTTGGGTTTGAGGGTCGAGGCGGGTACCCAGAATGACATGCAGGTTCCGGGTTCGATCTCGACGGTTGTGGGTCGGAGTCCTGCTAGTTTTATTAAGCCGTGGATGAGGGGTTTTTGGGCTTCTACTAGGTTCACCATTTTTTATTTTTTATTTTGGTATCGTGTGTTTGAAGAATGAAGAAAGGGGAATTTTGTAGGCGGGAAAAAATGGAGGGGGGAATAAGGGGTTTATATATATCATGATGAAGTGATTATTATGATAATTGCAATAATAAATTTAGGAAGAGTAGGAGAATGCTGATGGATTTGGTGATAAGTTGTTATCATCAAAAACAGTACAGGGAGTAATTGTTTTGCACAACCAGGTTGCCTATATCGATTTAGGTGGGCATAATTGGTTCTATATTGGTGGTCTTTTCTTAGTTGTATGTTGGAATTCGTAAATTCCATGATATTTCATTTTCCAGCTAGATATACAAATTCATGTGAATTTCTAGTTGCATATATGTAGGAAATAAATTCCCACAAGAATTTTCAATTACCAATGGGGGGGTAAGTAAGTCAATTTCTTCATTTTGTAGGAATTGAAAATTCTCATGAAATCTAATTTTCCATAATTTTGGACAACCAAACAATTTCAACTTTTTTAATTCATGGGAATTATGAATTTTCATGATTTTTGTTTGTCAACCAAATGACCACTTAGAGTTTTGTAGGGTTATTTACCAAAACGGCTATTTTGGTAAAACTATTTACCAAAACAGCCATATCCTAAAACTAATTACCAAAATAACTATTTTCTCTATAATTTTCTTTTTATGGTTCACTTTGTTTTTATTAATAAAAGAAACACATATAAAAAAAAGGAGAGAAATTCAAGCATATTTATTTCTCTAATTAATTACTCCCTCCGTCCCATCTCAAACGCTCCATTTTCCATTTTGGGACATACTAGTATTTCTCTCTCCTACTTTTATTAAATTATTACATCATCTCTCACATTACCTCTCCTACTTTTATTAATCCTCACATCCTCACTCCTCATTTTTCCTAATATTACCTCACTCAACTTACTATATCAATTTTTCTTATTCCACTACAAAAACCCCATGGGGCGTTTGAGGTGGGACGGACGGAGTACTCAAGTTTTTTTTTTTAAAGAAAAACCCACTGACCTTTATAAAAAGAAATATTAATTAAATAGAAATTTAACACAAACCCAATCCCCCTCTCCCCTTCGTCCCTAACCCCCACCCCTGCGCCTGCCACCAACCACTGTAGGGGCCGTCTACCCATCCCTTTCGCCACCATCGCGACCATCCCCCCATCCTGTTCATTCCATCAACATCCTCTCCTCCTATCACCCAACAAAACAAATGTACGGCTGCACCGAGGTAAGAGTCGGAGGGTTGGTCACAGGGGTCGGAAGGTACGTCCGGCCGACGCCAATTGGATTGGGGCAAGGTGGGTATGTGGGTGATGTGCGTCGTGCTAATAGGATTTTGCTTTGGTTGTTCGGCTGGGTGAGTAGTCGTGTGGGAGCAGAGGAAGGGAGGAGAGAAGAGAGTGAGAGAAAATAAGGTTTTATAATTAATTATCTATTAAATTTTTTAGGGTCAATGGATTTTTTCCTATTAAAAAAAACTTGAGTGATTAATTAGAGAAATAAAAATGCTTCAATTTCTATTTTTTATGTATGTTTCTTTTAATAAAAAGAAAATGGAGCACAAAAAGAAAATTAGAGAGCAAATAGTCATTTTAGGAATTAGTTTTAAGATATGGTCGTTTTGGTAAATAGTTTTATCAAAATAGCCGTTTTGGTAAATAATCCGAGTTTTGTATGCATTATTATTTATAATGTGCATATCATCATAATCACAACACAATAATATATATCCATACTCTCACTCAAAAATCATATATTTTTTCTTTAAAAATGTAATTCATGGTCGTATTTATATTCATATAATAATAGCCATGGTGAGTTTTATATTCATATAATAATAGTCATGGTCGTACAACTTCGTTCTTAAGAAAAATGACCTTAGATGTATTTGTCAAGAACCTTAGAATTACTCTTATCAGAGATCATACTACTCAACTTCGTTCTTGAGAAAGATGATCTTGCATTAACAGAAAGGAAAACACATTTAATTAAGAACGCTCTTTAATTAAACTCAACTTTTACGAATGATCTTGGACTTTTCTTGAAGACAAGCAAGTAAAGAGGCAAAATCAGGCCCTGAAAATTACATGTAGATAGGCTTTTAATTACAGGCTACAGCAACATTAGAAAATTCGCGTGTTGTTATTAGTTGCATGCATTTAAGAATAATAATAATTGAGTATTTAAATAAGCAAATTGCTACAGGTCTATAGTGTAGTTGTTTAGACACAATTAATTTGTGTGCAATGTAAAATTGAGTTACTAGTAGTAAAATTGAGATCGGAGTAGTAAAATTAATTGTAATGAAAAATTCAGGTAGTAAAATTAATTGTATGAGTAGTAAAATTTTGATAGTGTAGTAAAATTATTACTGATTGTAGACACTTTTAGGTGTCTACACTTTAGACCTCTAGCATTGTCTTGTAAATAATTTGAGTTCTATTGAAGAAAATGCAATGTCGGAGAGAATTTGAACAAAATGGTAAACTGCGGTTGGGAGCCTGGGAATTGTATGGGTCTATATCAAACTACGACATGCTCATGAAGTCGTGGATAAGTAAAGATTAACTCCCTTCAATCCCTTGCTTATTTGTTGCTTCAAATTAATTCAATTTAGGGCAAATTCACGTGGTGCTCCCGATTTATGTTAAAATGCATGTGGTGCCCACACTTTCCAAACTCCTACATCATGGTGCCTATGAACTATGTTATGTGATTCACGTGGTGCTCTTTTGACTAATTTTGACTAACGGCGTCAAACTTTGACTGTCAAGTGATAATGTGGCGTGGGTTAGGGTTTGGGTGAAAAATTAATTAAGGCATTAGTTAGTTAGGTAATAATATTATATTATTAATATAAAAAATAAATAACTTTTTTTTTTCAAAAATTTCAAAAAATCTGTTAAAAAAATTGAAAAACTTTTTATGTTTCCTGAAAATTCCAATACCTAAACTTTGTTCACATGGTGCCCTTGACTTAAATGAAAAATTTTATTTTTTTTCCTGATTTTTTTTTTGTGAACCGTAAAACCACCAAGGTTATTTACAATAAAAAAAAAATTAAGTCATATAACCGTCAAGGACCTTAACGGTTTTATATATGTGTAGCGTGCACCCATATTGTTGAACAAATTTTTCTTCACTTATTTTGTTTAACATTTTTTTCACGAGCACTATTTCATTAAATCGTTCATAAAAAATTTGTTGAATTGTAATTGGAAAATTTTGAAGTAAATGATCTTAGTGGGTCATAATACCCTCTTGTGTGATAAACAACAGTAGTGAGTGTTGAAATTTGCCCTAAGTTATAGGTAACTCATCATATGAAGAGACGATATGCGATTGGTTTGATTTAACATGATGATTTTATTATTTTTACTGCATGTTCAAAAATGTTGTAGTACTTTGTAAGTCTATGCTAGCTTCTTTTAGGAATATCTTGTACGACATGATAATGAATATTAATTATATTGTACATGTACTAGTAAATAATTGTCGTGATTCAATTGAAAGATGTACAATTCAAGTCGATACTCAAGCATTATATTAGGGACATCTAATATAATTAGTTGGAGTGTTGACTGTTGACGTATCAGATTGCTTGAAACTGATCAACTACATTTCCTAAAGTAATTCTCCCTATGAATCTGCTTTGTCTAAACATGGCTGGCTGTGTTAGGTGAAAGGAAAGAGTTTTAGCTAACCTGAATTTCTGGTCAAGTCGTTTGCCTACTATTCTAGTGATATAGTCCGCCTGATCTCGCAAGCAAACACGCCCCCTCTCAGTTTGTAAAACAATTGCAATTATATTATAGTTGTTTATTTATAAACATCGGAGTCCAACCGTCAATACATCCTTATATTTAACTCACTCATTTGCATGAGTTGATATGAAATCCGATTTGTCGAGACTTGGAAGTAAAATACTCGAGTTCAAATACTGGACTTGTATCAAAGGTCAAAACTTACGTCTTATGAGAGAGAGCTCTTATACCATATGTGCTCTTACGTGACTTGAACATAGACTAAATAAATTAGTGCAAATAATGGAAAAGAAAGAAAAAAAAAAAAAGGTTTGACATCTTGACTTATTTGGTAACACACTGTAGGGAGATGCTTTTGAAGATAGAGCATAGCGCCTAAGTTACGAGACCAATCGGTAATAAAAGGAGTATGACAGTGCTTTATGTGATTAGATAAGTCTCACTTATGTTTCAATATGTGACTCCTACTTCACATTTTTCAGTTGCTTTCAACAAACATAAAACCTTTGGATGAAAAGTTACTAACTCAGATGGGCCGGGCCAGGCCAGGCAACAGAATAAGCCGAAAAGTAGTCGGGAATTATCATGTGTCTCGTTGCTGGATAACAGACTGCGTTTGTGGGCCTATAATTGTTGGATCTTATACATCTCAATACTAAGTCTAATAGGCTTTTATGAGTTGATTGGATATGCGTGTAAACAAGTGTAATTATATAGGTCCATCACAGTGTCATCACCTAGGTAATAGAGGTGAAAAATGTACAAATTAGTGTCATCTCCTTGATAACTTTTGTAGTATTATTCCTCAACAATTGGCTCCCAGAATAACAACTTCAGAGAAAATCCTTGATCGGTCGGAGTGGCCGTTTTTTACCCTTATTATGGGCCGAACTTGCATGGACCATGTAGCCCCATTTCCTACCTCGCGACATGCCAAAATCAGGTTATTCCACGCTAAATGACTTCCCCAATAACAATCATTAATTCCACAACCTCAATAATGTGCATTTTTAGTACAGAATCGAGAACTACACGTAAGAGCAAAACGATAAGCAATAACATAAACAATGTTCACTCCTACTATAAGTCGTTCCAAAATTAAAACTAAATTAAAACGGCTCAATAGTAACACAAATAAGGCACATGTCACTTATGTTTTTTCGGAAGTCTTGAACCATAAACCAAGAAACCAAAGGAGGGAAAAGAAAAAACAGTCAAGTTAACGCAAAAAAAAACATAAACCAAGTATCAAGAAAACTTTAGGGAGAGACAATGATTGTGGTATGCGGCAGTGGTGAGTGGTCCAAGCAAAAGGCTTAAAAAGCCGGCACCTAATCTCATACTTCTTGGCTAGTTGGCTAATAATACCCGAGCCGATTGAGCCAAGCACAAGATACGGGAATATGTTTGCGAACCTCCGTGCACTCTTTGCGAGGTGCCGTCTCCTTGACCAGACCAACATTTTATTTCGGCTTTGGACCATTTTAATTCCCTTTGCTTTTCTTTTGCTTGTATACTCCACTCTCATTTTTATTGGTTTATTACATTTTGATCATGATATAAGTGTAGCTTTTTATTTGGTTTGCTTTAATCTCTATGCAAAACGAATGTTGCATTGCAAAAGGGAAACCTAGCTAATGGTGGGGGACATTTTGAGGGTTTTTGCTTCCCCTTTACCTTTTATAAAAAATGGTAACCAATACGTCAAGTATATAGTTAAAACGAAAATATGAATTAGCGTTCAGATTTGAAATGGCCGGTGAACTTTCATGTGATTGTAATGTCAGTCATGATTAATTCACCAAGGCAGTTATCCCCCCCCCCCCTAGTAAAACAATCTTGAAATAATTATAGTAAAATCATTAATTTTATGTTGAGTTAGTATACAACCATTTCTTTTGAGGTCTTGTTATACGACCATTTAGTCCATGAATCGATCTTCTGCCTGTGTATAAATATACTATTATACTGTTATGTGATCTCGTGCAATGGGACTTGATGTTGAAGAAATTCTCATTTGAAGTTTAATGACAATTTTGGGGTCTAAATTAGGTAATTCTTAACTTTAATCAACTTTTACAAAATGAGGATAAACTTCGTCGAGGAGTAACATCCGTATTCGCGCGATCTAGTAGTAAAATCAAAAGTGCAAAATCCATATTCAAATGGGACAGAGGAGTATATACTAGTACTCCCTACTTACTCGATCATTGGTGGCACTTTATCTACTAAAAAGCCCACAAAATGGAAGAATAGCAAGTCTATAATATTGTTACTTTAACAAAACTAGGTTGGCCAAAGAAGATCCTTCAACAGCAAGAACAAGGCCTTGTAGACCAAACCCAAACATCCTTTTTAGAGGAGAGAGATCAGAGATTGAAATAGTGTAAATTTGAAGATTCATTTTCCAGTTGTATCTTGTTGCTTTTGAGGATTGTTTTACATGTAACATCATCATCATCATCTACAAAATTAAACATATGTTCTTTGTTCCGCATACTATACATTTCTCAAGAATACGTTTAACTTATTTCGAGCCAATTTTCTGCATGCATGCATTGCATGGCAAGTTAATCCCTATGTCTTATCCCACGTGTCTCCTGGTTTAGTGTTAACAATCATTTTAACTTGATCTTGTTTCTTTATTAATCGCCTACTTGGACCAACCTTAGTCCTAGCAGGTCCCACTAAATCTAGATTAAGTTAACCACATAACATCATTAATTGGCCAAATTACTTAGCCTATTTATCTCTAGTATTCATAATGACATATAAATAAGAAATTAGACATTAATGGAGTTCAATTCACACACATAAAGCCCTTTCCTTCACAAGTTGGGCTTGATGATGTTGGAGGTTTGTAGTACTATTCCGTTGTGTTGCAGTTGCAATGCCGAACATGTTATTGAAGAAATATTTTGGTTCGATTACTAATTAAGTTGTATAATCTAAAAAAATTGTCGATAATTTTTGCAACACCAATTCGAAATCCGAGAATTCAAATGGTGAAAAATCAAAAGAACAAATGGGGGGTTTTTATTTTCCCAAATACTTTAAGATGGCAAAGAAATAGAGTGATTGAAGATTTTTATTGGCAATAGGGAAAGAATAGGGGTGAGATGAAGAGTGTTTCCCCAATGTGGATGGAGAATAAATGTTGTCACATCCTTTAATAAAATCTTGTCAATCAAATATCGTTGGGTTTAAGGCTTAGAACATAAAAAGCCACATTGAATAAAGTAATCATCACGTAACCAAGGATTCGAGTGGGACTGTTCTTTTTAAATTTCCACAAACACACTACATTTTGGATACTATAGGAGTATAATATAAGATACTCCGACTCTATAGTACAATATGATGACAAGTTAAAAGATTATGTAATGCGGTATACGCTAGCGAAGCTCAATGAGCTTACTTCATTCTGTCTTCTCGGGCACAACAATGTTTCTACTCATCTATTAAAACTAATACAAAATCAAGTGATTAACAGTTTGATTTCGATAAATTAAATTCTTGAATTGAACATAAGTTATATCGGTTTACATATGGAAAATTTATTATTATTGAAAATTAGTCTATATAGTGATCATGTGGTTTAAGATCTGTTCATGACATTAGTCTGATTTAAATGTAGACGGAGTAAAATTACGGTAAACGAGAGAGATAAGGGGAGAGTGAAACAAAGAGAATAAGTGATGGAGAGCATCTTTTAAAAAGCGGTGATGGTCGTCCCGATTGTCGAACCCAAGTTTTAACCAACGCCAATCTCAAGATGATCTGATTCTCTGTCTCTCTTTTCTTTTTTATTAGTTTTGATTGATGAGTAAGTTCGTTCTCTTTTTTCTCTCCAAAATCTAAAATAAAGAGTGACTGTGCAACTTCACTTTGCATTGCATGTACAGTAGTTTGAATCTTTGTTGCCGAATCGATTGGCATTCCAGAGGAGTTTGTTTACGCAATGGGGGTTTCTATATGGGGCCCCTTTTCACTTCTGGATGGGTTCGAGTTTTCTGTCTTTCTTAAGGTACTTTTTTTTATGTATTGATTAAGTGACATTTAATTGTGCCACTTAATCAATTTAAGGATAAATAATTATGTAGAATGTAACAAGTTTAGTGTTTCTTTTGATAGAATACGGAAAACTTAAATAAATTAGAATAAAATTGAACACCTTCGAAAGCATTATATATATATATATAGTGGGCCATTTATGACTATCTTATCCGATATAAATCACTCATTAAGTTATCATTATAACCTTGAAATATGTGGAAAGAATTGGTTGCCAATACTAGGCATCCGATCTAAGAAAGAATCATTTATCATCGTCGAATAATTTAAAGTGTCATGACTGTCATCATCAACGGTAGAGACAAAATCATCTGCTTCACGCAACTCTGTGTCGGGCAATATCATCGATCTCTAGCTAGCATAATATCATCTGATCTCCAATAATTTAGGGAGTTTGCAAGAATAATACATTTTATCCAAAAAAATTTCCCTTCCCCTTCTTGACGTCTAATACAGACGTTATACTACATACCTGGAAATGTAAGACTGACTCAACATGAAAGAGTATATAGTACGTATAGGGTGGATTATCATTGCATGCATATATAGAGAATATATACTAGTACACATAACAGATGTAGCTTTAGGGTGATGATGATGATGATTGCAAAGAATCCAATATTCTGTCTCAATCTCTGTCACTTACTTTTGCATATTTCAATCTATACTTCTCTTGGATCAAAGTCGATCTAAGGGGCAGGGGGGGATCTTCCATTGCTTGTTTCTAATACTCTCATCAAAACACACTTTTTGAAAAAGCTACGCAAAATACACACAATCACACATATATAGATAACTTAGATTCTTCTCTTCACCGATTTGAGCTAGGTGAATATCTAGTAGTATGATATATGATGATGACGAGAAGACTGAAGACCAGCCATGTTCCATGCAAAAAGAAACTGCCCTCCCATCATCACCATTTTTCCCTTCTTCTTCACGTGACTACAGGGTACGGCCAATCATCATTATTATCTTAGCTTACCTTATCTTAATTATTTGCTAGGTGATCTGAACCCATCAAAATTGGGTGGTTTGAATTGCAATAGTAGCGTGGACTAGGAACGAACGAACTTCCAATAATCATTTCCGAAACTTAAAAACGCACTCGTGAAATTAGGATTCCTAAATTCGGACTGCTTCCATAGAACTACTACGGGTGAAACTAAAGTCGTAGTTCAAGAACATGGCACTAAACTAACAGAATAAACTTCGCATATGTATACTAATATAACTACGGAGTATATAAGAAATTTAATTATATATTCTACTAGGGAGTATGAACTCAATGCCAAATGACGGCAATAATATACCCTCGTCTAATTTGTAATTAGCTAGTTATGCTAACCCTTATGATCGATATGGATGGTTCAGATCATTTTATATTGGACTACTTGGCGAAATTTTCCAATTATATTTTCAATGATGGGATTGTTGATTAATGATTGATTGCTAGGAAGTGGTTCGTTGTTGATGGGACTAGTGATTATCCAGATGGGAGAAGTCATTGTTCAGTACTTCAGTACTATACTCTGTCTTCAAATGTTGCTTCTTTTTGACGAAGAATTTTGTAGTATCGCGCTCGTATATATGCATGATTATGATTATGGTTGGAGAAAAGAGAGATACTCATGAGTACGTAGGAAGATAAGGATTGGGACTACTTTTGAAGGGAAGTAGAATCATTCCATATTTCCATTGCATCGGAAATTAAAACTGCGGGGTAGGGGTTACTTCACTTGTTCTTACTTGTGTTACTCCTATTATCATCAATTTTTTGAACGACTGAAAAAGCATTATATACGTATGGAGTACTCGATTAGAAGATCATGAAAAGAAAGGAGGGCAAGATCATTTTTTTTGGCATTCTAGATACATGAGTATATGTGGATCGAATTTTGAAACAACGTATGTGATCTCTATATACTCCGTATATTGTTAAAAGAATTAGATTGTATAAATACAATCGTCTTATGAGTTACTTAATCGCATTCAACATATAATTGATTTGATTTGGTTGAATAACTTATTTCTATTTAATTTGATCGGAATAACTTGAAAATTTATCTAGATTACATAATGAGAAGTAGTAGACTCGATCCATCAATTGTTATTTGAATAATCCTGATGTGATTTGATTTAGATGAAATTGATTTGATAGAATACACTATTATTTAAGTTAAATCAAATAGGGCCTATATGATCTTAATCTGGAACTTTGATCTATCCTTACTCGTTTTTTTTTTTTTTTTTTTTTTCATCTACTTAAACATGTTCTTACGTTACATATATAGATCACATACTACTAAAACATAAACATCGAAATTCTGAACAAACAGAGTGATCGAATATATATACTCGTATGTAATGATCTTCGCAATCGTTTCTTTACTTGATGAAAAATGTATATTAGATCAATAGATCATGCAGTATGTACATACCTTTCATATAACAGTAGTGTTATATGTGTAGCAGTTGTACACTTGTACACTACATATGCTAATACGTAGGACGGTATATGTAGGACTGCAGGAGTATATGATATGATATGATATGATAAGAAGAATTTTGAAATAAAAATGGCGTGAGCTGAGTAATAATTTGTAAAGAAAAGAAATGGTATAGGAGTTAGGGGTGAGCAAAAAAAGCGGGTACCCGGAACCGGACCCGGACCCGCTTAGGACCCGGCGGGTCCAGAACCG